>VZQC01003433.1:1756841-1780669 GCA_009823505.1 Rhizomys pruinosus | reverse complement strand
TTTTTTTTTTTTGGTCTTTTTGAGACAGGGTCTCCCTGGAGCCCCAGCTGTCCTGGAACTCACTCTGTAGACCAGGCTGGCCTTGAACTCACAAAGATCCACCTGCCTCTGCCTCCCAAGTGCTAGGATTAAAGGCGTGCGCCACCACGCCCGGCTGAAAAGGAGCCTTCTTATGGATGCATGACAAACTGAAAAAGAAATCAGGGAAGCAATCCCACTCATAATACCTTCAAAAGCAAAATGAAAACCTCCTTTGAATAAATCTAAGGATGTGAAAAACATATAATGGGCCAGGCATGGTGGTGCACGCCTTTAATCCTAGCACTAGGGAGGCAGAGGCAGGCAGATCTTTGTGAGTTCAAGGCCAGCCTGATCTACAGAGTGAGTTCCAGGACAGCTGGTGCTACAGGGAGACCCCCATCTTGAAAAGACAAAAAAAAAAAAAAAGACATATAATGAAAAATTATAAATACTTTAGAAGGAAACTGAAGAAACTAGAAGATGGAAAGACCTCGCCCAGTCATGGACTTATTAGGAGTAGTATTCTGAAAAGGACCATCCTTCTAAGAGTGCAATCTCAAAATGTGAGGGATACCAAGCATGGTGTCCTCATGCCTTTAATGTCAGCTCTCAGGAGGCAGCAGCAAATGGATCTCTGTCAGTTCCAGGCCAGCCTTGTTTATACAGTGAGTTCCAGACTACATAATGAGACCTTATCTCAAAAACAACCAACCAAAAAACCAACAACAACAACAAATTACAGTGACATTTTTCATACAAGCAGAAAAAAGAATCTTAAAATTCATATGAAGGGGCCGGGCGTGGTGGCGCACACCTTTAGTCCTAGCACTTGGGAGGCAGAGGCAGGCAAGTCTTTGTGAGTTCAAAGCCAGCCTGGTCTACATCGTAAATTCCAGGCCAGCTGAGGCTACAGGAAACCCTGTCTCAAAAAAATAAAAACAAAAACAAAAACAAAAAACAGATATGCAGATCAAAGGAATAGAAGACTAAGATATAAGACCAAAAAACTACAGTCTCCTGACTTTTTCTTACATTTTACGTATTTTGTTTGCATGGAAGAGGGTATGCATGCGCCAGGAGTGGAGACCAGAGGATAATTTGTAGGAATATGTTCTCTCCTTCCACTCTGTGGGCCCTGGGGGTTGAACACAGGTTGCCAGGCTTGGTGACAGCCATCTTTACTCTGAGCCATCTCACCAGGCCTACCCACTTGATTTTTCACAAAGATAACAAAAACACTGAAGAAAGACAGCATCTTCAACAACTGATACTAGGAAAACTAGACATCTACATGCAGAAGAATGAAATTAGACCCACAGCTGTCACCTTGCACAAAACTCAATCCCAAATGTATCAAGGTCCTCAATATAAGATCTGAAACTGCCAGAGGAAATAGTGATTACACTCCAAGACACAGATATAGGTAAGGACTTTCTAAACAGGTCACTCGGGAAATAAGGCCAATAATAAACAAATGAGGGCTGGTGAAATTAAAAAGCTTTTGAATAGAAAAGGAAACTGTCAACTGAGTTAAGAGGCAACCTACAGAATGGAAGAAAATCTGCCAGTGATAAATCCAACAGAAGATTAGCACCTAGAACATACAAGAACTCAAGAAACTAAATGCGGGGGTCGCACCGGGGGTCTTAGCCAGCCCTGGACCCATGGGACTGGCTGGATCGAGGAGGGTCAGGTGCGTCCCCCGCTTTCCCAGGCTCCCTGTCCCAGGAGACAATCAGATCCAGCGGGGAGCCAAGTCAAGCAAGGTCTCGTTTATTGTGGGCAACACAGCAGTTTATAAAGGCAAAAACCACAAAGTTGTTTCCATGGTGTCAAGCGGGCAGCCAATTGTTTCAAGGGGTCAGGTAGCACGCAGGCTGTATGTAATGATTATTCCATAGAACTTAATGGGAAACAGGTACTGATCGCGAGCTGTCCACGAGTAGGGAAGTACCTCTGAGCCTATCAGAATTCCCTTTTTTCTTCCTCCCCTTTTCAGTTCGTGGTCATAGTGACCGTTGTAGTTACAATGGTTTACATGACTCTTTTGCTGAAGTTATTCGGTAGGTGGGGGACAGTCAGCCAGGCTTAGAGATTTCCAACAGGCCACACTTTTGGAGAGCCTGTAGGGCCCAACACTAAACATCAAGAAAATAATACAATAAAAAAATGGGCAATGGAACAAAACAGAGTTCTCCAAAGAAATACAAATGGCTAATAAATATCATTAACTAGCAGGGAAATTCAAATTAAAAGTATCTGGCGATTCTGCCTCACTCCAGGTCAGAATGGCCATCATCAAGAAAACAAATGCTGGCAAGGATGTGAGGAAAGGAACCCTTATTCATTGTTGGTGGGAGTATAAATTGGCGTATCCCTATGTAAATCAGTGTAGTTTTGTCAAAACACTACAACTAGGATCTGGAGAAGCTGGCTCAGAGGTTAAGAGTACATGCTGTTCTTCTAGAGCACCTAGATGTCAGCTCTGTTCCCTCTTCAAAACCCATGTAGCACTACACACGTACCAGTATACATACATACATACATACAGGCAATCCAAACACTTGTACAGATAAAAAAAATTTTTTTGGTCTTTTTGAGACAGGGTCTCTCTTTAGTCCCAGTCGGCTTGGAACTCACTATGTAGACCAGGCTGGTCTCAATCTCACAGAGATCCACCTGCCTCTGCCTCCCAACTATACCTATTTTATATAACTACATATCTGACTTGGCATAAAAATTTCTTCAGGAAAAAAGAACTGCAAGTAGAACAATGTTCAAGAGGTCCTGCTTTAAACCAACATATGAAAGGGTAAGAGTGAAAACTACTATTCTTATATACTCTTCTGTAACAGTAGAAAGCAACTGTCACAGTTCATTCTAACTTTCTGTATTACCTTGCATGAGGTAAAGCAGTAGCAGCCAAAGAAAGATTCTTAGAGAAGTGACCTGAATCCACCAAGTGCTGAACAATGGAAAAAACACAACTCGAACAAGTCCCTTCCGAGTCAGTGATGTCCATGGAATCTCGGGCTTGGCTTTGGCAAATGTTGAGCCTTGAAGCATACAATAAAACAAAATAAGAAACACTTTATAAAATGAAAGAAGAAACATGTATATGTGCTATACTAATGGCCACTGTCACATTACATTCAAAACAGGGAGGAGCAAAAATCAGCACATGACCTGCTGAGCAGATGTTGGCAAGACTTCTTAGATGGTCTTGATTCACACCCCAAGACAGGTGCTCAAACAGTCAGACTCACCCGAATGGCCAACAGTACATTTTTCCTAATGACACAATAGCAAATCTTTTTTTTTAATTAAAAAAAAATTTTTTTTTCTTGTTTTGTTTTTTGTCTTTTCAAGACAGGGTCTCCCTGTAGTGCCAGCTGTCCTGGAACTCACTTTGTAGACCAGGCTGACCTTGAACTCACAAAGATCCACCTGCCTCTGCCTCCCAAGTGCTAGTATTAAAGGTGTGTGCCACCACGCCCAGCATTAAAATTATTTTTATGTGTATGAATGTACTGTCTGCATGTAGATTGGTGCACCTGTGTCATGCCATGCCGTGGAGGTCAGAAGAGGGTGTCAGATTCCCCTAGAACTGGAGTTAAAGATGGTTCTTAGCCACCATGTGGGTGCTTGGGATAGAACCTGGGTCCTCTGCAAGAGCAGTTGGTGCTCTTAACCACTGAGCCATCTCTCCAGCCCCACAATAGCAAATCTTCAATTTTGTCCCTCTTTGACCTTCATGAAAACCATTCTATTTTTATATAACCACACAGGGGAAAAAAGGTGCAAAAATCTGAATGAATGGGACAATGTTATGTTGACAAAGTATGCTGCCATATTGGGAAGCTATCTAAAGGGAAACTATGGCACCAGAGTGAAACCCTATACAGTAGGTGAGGAGGCACGTGTCTGCCATCCCAGTACTTACAAGACTGAAGTGGAAAGACTACATACAAGTTTGAAGCCAATCTGGAAGGATGGAGAGACAGGGACAGAGACAGAGACAGAAGGGAGGGAAGGAGAGAAAAAAAGAGTATGTAGTAATATGTGTAAGGAACAAATCAATTTCCAAACTCACCTCTGATTAAGTCAACATCAATCAAGTCTGGCTTTATGTGACCCATCTTTTTTGGTTTGTTTTTGAAGCCCTAAGATAAAACAAAACAAAAACAGAAATGAACAAAGGAAAAGCTATTTTAAATGTAAAAGATAAGCTGCCTTTTCTTTGGTGCCCAAAGAATCTGTGAGGAGCTTCCTAGCTATCCACCGCTATTCCAGTTCCTTATCTGAGTACTTGCAAGACCACACTCAGCTTTGGAAACTTAATCTGAATCCTTACAATTCTATTCCATATGCATGCCTTTTCTTTTTCTTTTTTCTTTTTTTTTTTTTTTTTTTTTTTTTTTGACAGGGTCTTCCTGTAGCTCCGGCTGTCCTGGAACTCGCTATGTAGACCAGGCTGGCCTTGAACTCACAAAGATCCGCCTGTCTCTGCCTCCCAAGTGTTAGGATTAAAGGCGTGCGCCACCACTCCCAGCATATGCATGCATTTTCATAGTTTTTTTTTTTTAACTTAGCAGAAATAGAGCTTATAGATTTGGGGGTTCATTGTAAGGTAACCAAGGCTAGCCACAACCATATAGAATCACCAAGTATCAATACCTAGAGCTGCGTTTTTGTTTGTTTCTTTGTTTTTCTGGGATCTTAAAATAATCCTCTAAAATTACCCTTGCTTCAGGGGTTACAGGGCTGTAGGATTCTGGAGTGGGGCTTTAAAGATTCAACTAAAGGACTTCCAATGATGTCTTTATTATAGTGACTTCTACCTAAACTTCACCATCCCTGGAGCCTCTCTAATGAAATAATATCACAAGTTTCCTACCTAAGTGCATTGTTGTCTATTTAAGGGACTGAGGGTGGGGGAGGGGAGATTCCTAGCCTCTCTGCATAAGAACTCTATCCAATCCCTACTTTTAGCCTAGAGCTCATCTTTGCCTTGGACAAAACTAGGTGCCTCCAAGTCTCAAGACTCTCAGGAAGTTGCTGGGCAAGTTGGCTTCCCACTCTGCATTTTCCTCTGCTGTGGCACCTAACTTTATCTTCTAAGGTTCCTCTTTAGCCATATTCCTTGATACTGTCATGTATCCACCTGATAAAATCCCTTTATGTAGTTCCTTAATGTAATTTGACCATGAACACTTTTTTAGAGACTAGAAAACACTTTAGAGCTTTTCTTCTACCGTTTCAAATTACAATAGCTTAATCTGCACTGTTACTAGATACTCTACATTGTACCTTCAAGTTTGTAATAGTTCTAAATTTGATCATTATTGCTTTGAAGTGTCATTTCCTCAGTTTTGTTATGGTATGAACAAAAGTTTACAAGAAAACTAGATTTGAAAGTTATAATAAGATGCCATATAGTAAATATAAATTTGTGAAATTATCTTTTGTGGGTTTGTTTTTGTTTTGAGAAGGGTCTTCCTGTAGCCTCAGCTGGCTTGGAACTTGCTATGTAGACTAGGCTGGCCTTGAACTCACAGAGAGCCACTTGCCTCTGCCTCCCAAGTGCTGGAATTAAAGGAGAGCACCACCATGCCAAGCTGTCAAACTTATCTTTTGATTCTGTCAGTCTTAATTTTTCTAACGGTTTTATTTCTATTAATCTTTTTAATTTTTATTTATTTTTTATGTGTATGAATGTACTGTCTGCATGTAGTGTTGTGAAGAGAGTGTTGGATTCCTCTGGAACTGGAGTTCTCCTGGAATTAGTTACAGATGGTTCTCAGCCACCATGTGGGTGCTGGGGATCGAACCCGGGTCCTCTGCAAGAGTAGTCGGCACTCTTAACCGCTAGGCCATCTCTCCAGTCTATCTATTAATCTTTTTTTTAAATTTTATTTATTTTTGTATGTGTATGAATGTACTGTCTGCATGTAGGTCTGTGCACCTGTGTCGTGCAATGCCACGGAGGTCAGAAGAGGGTCTCGGATTCCCCTGGAACTGGAGTTCTCCTGGAATTAGAGTTACAGACGGTTCTTAGCCACCATGTGGGTGCTGGGGATCGAACCCAGGTCCTCTGCAAGAGCAGTCAGTGCTCCCAACCACTAGGCTATCTCTTCAGCCCCATCTATTAATCTTTTAAGAGATGAATTTTGCTGGGTATGGTGGTACACACCTTTAATCCCAGCACTGAGGAGGCAGAGACAGAGTTCCAAGCCAGCCTGCTTTACATAATGAGTTCCAAGCCAACTGGGGCTACAGGGAGACCTATCTCAAAAAGACAGAGACAGAGACAGAGACAGACAGAGAGACAGAGAGAGAGAGAGAGAGAGACAGAGAGAGAGAGAGAGAAAGAGAGGTGAATTTTGGGCTAGAGTGATAGCTCAGAGGGTAAAGTGACTGCCACTTAAAGTGTGAGAACCTGAAATTCAATTTCCAGACACCACAGAAAGCCAGATGCAGTAGCACACATCTACAGTCCAAGCAAGATGGAAGGCAGAAGAAATCAGGATAATCTTCAGAAGCTTGCAGGCCAGTTAGCCTGGCTTACATAGTGTTGAGCAATAAGAATGTCTCAATCAAGGTGAGGGCTGACAGCTGGGGTTGTCCTCTGACCTCCATATGCATGTTGTGGCACATGCATGCCCACAGTCACACAAACACATGTACACTACACATCATACACAGACACAAAGATTTTTAAAAAGGAGAGATGGGGCTGGAGAGATGGCCTAGCGGTTAAGAGCGCTGATCGCTCTTGCAGAGGACCCAGGTTCGATCCCCAGCACCCACATGGCAGCCGAGAACTGTCTGAAACTCCAATTCCAGGAGAACTCCAGTTCCAGGGGAATCTGACACCCTCTTCTGACCTCTGCGGCATTGCCCGACACGGGTGCACAGACTTGCATGCAGGCAGTACATTCATACACATACAGAAATAAATAAAATTAATAAAAAAAATTTAAAAAAAGAGATGATTTTTAATTTCATGCTCAATCAAAACTTACATGTGCTAATTTTTAGTCAAATTTTAAAAATATTTTTAAGTATTTTATTTTTTTATTTTATGTGTATGAGTGTATTGCCTGCATGTATAAAAGTGACCCGTGTTGTACAATGCCCACAGAGGTCAGAAGAGGGTGCGGAGGGCATCAGAGTCCCTTGGAACTGCAGTTAGAACAGTTGTTAGGCACCATGTAGGTGCTGGGATTTGAACTCAGGTCCTCTGCAAGAACAGCCAGTGTTCTTAACTGCTGAGCTATCTCTCTACCCTAATCAAGTTTTTAAAATTAGATCTTTAGCCATCAAACTTAATATAAAAGGGCTGAAGAGATGGCTCAGTGGGTATTAGTGCTTGCTTGGCTCACATGAAAGTCTGAGTTTGAATTCCCAGCACCCAAATAATCCCAGCATTGGGGAAGGGAGACAGGCAGATTCCAGGAGCTCACTGGCCAACCAACTTAGCCTAAACAACAGCAAGCTTCTGGTTTAGTGAGACACCCTACCTCAAGGCAGTAAGTCAGAAAATAAGAGGAAAACAACCAGAGTACTGCTGTGACCTCTATATTCTTTGTGTGTGTGTGTGTGTGTGTGTGTGTGTGTGTGTGTGTGTGTGTGAGAGAGAGAGAGAGAGAGAGAGAGAGAGAGAGAGAGAGAGAGGGTCTCCCTGTAACCCCAGCTGGCCTGAACTAGCCCTGTAGACCAGGCTGGCCTTGAACTCACAGAGATCTGCCTGCCCCTGAGTGCTGGGATTAAAGCCGTGTGCCACCAGGCCTGACTTAAAGACGGTTCTTAGCTGCCATGTGAGTGGTGGGAATTGAACCCTGGTCCTCTGGAAGAGCAGTCAGTGCTCTTAACCACTGAGCCATCTCTCTAGCCCCCATTCTTACTCATGGGCACATACACCAAAACACTCAAGTGCATACAACACACACGCACAGGTATAAATGTAAAAACTCAAGGATGCAGTATTTGCTACTTCCTTTTTACTGTTTATTACTATTTATTTTTTATTTTATGTATATGGTGTTTTTCCTACATGTATGGAAGTGCACCCATATTGTACGATGAACATGGAAGCCAGAAGAAGGTGTTGGATCCCCGGAAAGTTGCAATGCTGAGAAGAGAGTCCCAGTCCTTTGGAAAAGCAACCAGTGTTCTTAACCTCAAAGTCATCCATCTCTCCAGCCCCAATTTGCTTTATTTGGGGGGTTGGGGGGGCGGTGGGAAAAGTGTCTCCTGGTAGCCCTATCTGGCTTGTAACCACAGAGATTTGCCTCTACCTCCCAAGTGCTGGGATTAAATGCTATTTCTTTATTCGACATATCAAGGCAATATTCATCTGTAGCTCTGCGTAACTAAATTGAGAGTCAAAAAATTTCAAGAGAATCCTGTTTCAACTGTAAGTTATTACTGAAGATCTTACAGAAAAAATGCCCTAAGACACTGTTACAATAAAATTAAAGGAGTCAAATTTTGAAAATAGTTTAAGAAAAACACAGCCCTTCAAAGAAGCATGTATGCTACCTTTATATATTTATACTTTTCATGATAACAATACTATATTGAAGAATAGAAATTGCCAGGTATGGTGGCGCACGCCTTTAATCCTAGCACTTGGGAGGCAAAGGCAGGCGGATCTTTGTGAGTTCAAGGCCAGCCTGGTCTACAGAGTGAGTTCCAGGACAGCTGAGGCTACAGGGAGACCCTGTCTCAAAAAGACCAAAAAAAAAAAAAAAAAAAATAGAAATTAAAATTTAAAAAGGTAAAAACAGTGATATATATGGCTCTAATGGGCACAGGTCTTGCAGATCATTCTACCCAAGGGAGCATCAAGAGTCTGCTTTCTAGTTTTTTAATTTATGTTAGAGGAATAGGGTTAGCATTAAAATGAGAATTATGTAAACCTCCCTGACAGAAACATATTTATTTGCTCAGTCAACTAGTATTCTGCATGTGCCTTCCATATCCTATGCTTTACCTGGGCTAGTTATAAAGTAAAAAGGGAAGGGCTAGAGAGATGGGTCAATGGTTAAGAGCACTGGCTGCTCTTATAGAGAACCTGTTCAATTCCCAGCACCCGTGTGGCAGCTAACAACTGGCCATAACTCCAGTTACAAAAGAATCCAACGCCTTCTTTTGACTCTGAGGGAATTACATAACACAGTGCACTTCAACACAGGCAAGAACTCATACCATAAAATAAAAAGTAATAAGCCAGCGTGGTGGTGCACACCCTGTAATCCTAGCACTTGGAGGCAGAGGCGTGAGCTCTTGTGAGTTCAAGTCCAGCCAGTGACAGATTGAGCTCCAGCCGCTGGGACTAAAGGGATACCCTGTCTCAAAAATACAAAACTATTAAAAGTAAGAATAAAAAAAAGATTTATTAAAGTAAAAAGTGAGTCTGAAGCTCTGTCTTTCTAAAGAAGATAGTCAGGTAAGGCACGGGCGTGGTGGCGCATGCTCTTTGATTCCTAGCACTTGGGAGGCAGAGGCAGGCGGATCTTTTGTGATTTCAAGGCCAGCCTGGTCTACAGAGTGAGTTCCAGGACAGCTGAGGGCTAACAGGGAGACACTGTCTCGAAAGACCAAAAAAAAAAAAAAATTAGAAATTTAAATTTAAAAAGTAAAAACATTGATATATTGTGCTCTAATGGGCACAGGTCTTGCAGACATTCTACCCAAGGGAGCATCAAGAGTCTGCTTTCTACGTTTTTTAATTTATGTTAGAGGAATAGGGTTAGCATTAAAATGAGAATTATGTAAACCTCCCTGACAGAAACATATTTATTTGCTCAGTCAACTAGTATTCTGCATGTGCCTTCCATATCCTATGCTTTACCTGGGCTAGTTATAAAGTAAAAAGGGAAGGGCTAGAGAGATGGGTCAGTGGTGTAAAGAGCCTGGCTGCTCTATGTAGGAACCTGGTCAATTCCCAGCACCCGTGTGGCACAACGAACTGGCCAAAACTCCAGTTGACAAAAGAATCCAACGCCTTCTTTTGAATCGGAGGGAATTACATAACCACGGTGCACTACAACACATAGGCAATTACACTCATACACAGTAAATAAAAGTTAATTAACGCCAGGCGTGATGGTGCACACCTTTAATCCTAGCACTTGGAGAGGCAGAGGCAGGTGATATCCTTGTGAGTCAGGCCAGCCTCGCGGGGGGGGGGGGGGGGGGGGGGGGGGGGGTGTACAGAAGTCGAGCTCCAAAGGCAGCATGGACGAAAGGGATACCCTGTTCTCAAAATACAAAAAAAACTAGTGTAATAATAATAAAATATAAAAAAGATTATTAAAGTAAAAAGTGAGTCTGAAGCTCTGTCTTCAAAGAATGCATAGTCTAGAGGCCGGGCGTGGGTGGCGCAACGCGCTTTGATCCTAGCACTTTGGGAAGGCAGAGGGCAGGTGGATCTTTGTGAGTTCAAGGCCAGCGTGGTCTCACAGAGTGAGTTCCAGGACATCTGGGGCTACAGGGAGACCCTGTCTCGAAAAGACCCCCCCCAAAAAAAAAAAATATATATATATAGTCTAGAAGAGAAGACAGTCAACGAAGCCAAGGTATGAAGGTCTCTTAGGAACAGACCCCTGAACCTCCCTCACACTTCTAACTACCAGCACTAGGGAGGAGAGGATGAGGCAGGAGGATAGCCATGAGTTTGAGGTTGGCCTGGGCTCTGAGTATCAGACGATCCAGTGCTACCTGAAAGTAAATCAAATCAAAACAAAAAGGTCACAGAATATTCAAATATTTGTTGTATGACCAGACTCCCACCTTTCATTCCAGCACTCTGGTGGCAGAGACAGGCAGATTATGTGAGATTCAGGCCAGCCTGGGTCCCCAGCGCAGATTATTGGAGATCTCAGGCAGCCAAGTAAGCTACAGGAAAGGACACTGTCTCAAAAAAAAAAAAAAAAAAAACACAAAAAAACCCACAAATATGTGTATATGCAGTTGTGTGTGTGTGTGTGTGTGTGTGTGTGTGTGTTTTGTGTAGTTTGTGTTAAATAAGTAACCACATGCATCCTTCACTGAGAATTTTTCTGCTCTATCCTACAGGCTTTAAAGTATGAAGAACATGTATCAGGCATTCTGTAAAACACTTTACAAACACTTATACTAACGTGTTTGCCTATCTAGTCCTCACAAGTGTCCTGTGAGTTTGAAACTCTTTGTGTGAGGACACCAAGGCTCAGAGATGCCAATCTGGTCATTCCCAGTCTTAACCATTACTCGTTGTGCCTCTTGCTATGGTGGAACCAAATGCATCCTTCACCAATAGAGGAGGTTTTGTTGGAAACCAATACAGTTGATATTGAAAGGTTTAATGAGAGTAAACTATGGGAAGCTTAAGTGATTTCCTGGTTTATTGGTTACACAAATCTCCATTCTAGTGGTGAAAAGACTGCAAAGAGACATGGGGACACTCCGCCGGGCGTGTTGGCGCACGCCTTTAATCCTAGCACTTGGAGGCAAGAGGCAGACGGACTTTGTGATTTCAAAGCCAGCCTGGTCTATCAAAGGTGAGTTCCAGACAGTGGGGCTACAGGGAGACCCTAATCTGGCGAAAAGAAACCAAAAAAAAAAAAAAAAAGAGACATGGGACACTCCGTACTCACTGCCTGGATGGCAGGCCCTTTCCTCTTCAGTCTCTTACCCACTGTAAGACACTGATACAACCTGCCAGAAGTGACGGAGAAGATTGGCTCAGTGGTTAAGAGAGAGCAACAACGTGCTCTTGCAGAGGACCTGGGTTCAGTTCCCAGCACCCAACATAGTAGCTAAGAACCGTCTTTAAGCTGGGCATGGTGGCACACACCTTTAATCTTAGCACTCAGATCTCTGCAAGTTCAAGTCCAGCCTGCTCTACAGAGTGAGTTCCAGGCCAGCTGGGGCTATAAGGGAGACCCTGTCTCAAAAAAAAAAAAAAAAAAACGCAAAAAGCGTCAAATCCGACCTGTTACTGCAACAGACATACATACATAAATCCTGATGTATTAATTGCCATAAAGGAAAAAAAAAAAAAAAAAAAACCTGAAACACTGCTACAACAGGCTTGGCATGTAACAGTGGCAATAATAAAAAAGGGAAACTGATTTCTCTGTTTCCCAGTATGATGAATTTTCTATCTTATCACCATTAAAAGAATCAAACTATAATAAAGTCTGACACAAAAAGAAGTACTCATTGACTTAGGGCATACTGTGATCTGAAATGGAAATGTTTCCCATAGCCTCCTAGCACTAGGGAGGCAGAGGCAGGTGGATCTTTGTGAGTTCAAGGGCCAGCCTGGTTTACAGAGTGAGTTCCAGGACAGCTGTGCTACACGGAGACCCTATCTCGAAAAGACAAAAAAAAGGGGGGGGGGCAGGAATGGGAGACAAGTAACCATTATCCAAAACAAACCTTTTCCTCCTTTTGTTGCTTAACAGAAATTGGNGTAAATCAACAAAACAAGGTCACAGAATATTTCAAATATTTGTGTATGACCAGACTCCCACTTTCATTCCAGCACTCTGTGGGCAGAGACAGGCAGATCTATGTGAGATTCAGCCAGCCTGGTCTCCCAGCAGATTATTGTGAGATTATCAGGCAGCCAAGTTAGCTACAGAAAGACACTGTCTCAAAAAAAGAAAAAAAAAAACAAAACAAAACCACAATATGTGTATATGCATGTTGTTGTGTGTGAGTGTGTGTGTGTGTGTGTGTTTTTTGTTTATGTGTTAGAATAGGTAACCACATCATCCTTGCACTGAGAATTTTTCTCTCTATCCTAAACAGGCTTTAAAGTATGAAGAACATGTATCAGGCATTCTGTAAAACACTTTACAAACACTTATACTAACGTGTTTGCCTATCTAGTCCTCACAAGTGTCCTGTGAGTTTGAAACTCTTTGTGTGAGTACACCAAGGCTCAGAGATGCCAATCTGGTCATTCCCAGTCTTAACCATTACTCGTTGTGCCTCTTGCTATGGTGGAACCAAATGCATCCTTCACCAATAGAGGAGGTTTTGTTGGAAACCAATACAGTTGATATTGAAAGGTTTAATGAGAGTAAACTATGGGAAGCTTAAGTGATTTCCTGGTTTATGTGGTTACCAATCATCTCCATTCCTAGTGGGAAAAGACTGCAAAAGACATGGGGACAACCTGGCCGGGCGTGGTGGCGCACGCCTTTAATCCTGAGCACTTGGAAGGCAAGAGGCAGACGGAGTCTTTGTGATTCAAGGCCAGCCTGGTCTACAAAGTGAGTTCCAGGACAGCTGGGGCTAACAGGGAGACCCTAATCGCGAAAAGAACCAAAAAAAAAAAAAAAAAGAGACATGGGTACACTCCGTACTCACTGCCTGGAATGGCAGGCCCTTTCCTCTTCAGTCCTTACCCCACTGTAAGACACTGATACAACCTGCCAGAGTGATGCTGGAGAGAGATTGGCTCAGTGGTTAAGGAGCACAAACTGCTCTTGCAGAGGACCGGGTTCAAGTTCCCAGCACCCACATGTAGCTAAGAACCGCTTTAAGCTGGGCATGGTGGAGCACACCTTTAATCGTAGCACTCAGATTCTGCAAGTTCAAGCCAGCCTGCTCTACAGAGTGAGTTCAGGCCAGCTGGGGCTATAGGGAGACCCTGTTCTCAAAAAAAAAAAAAAAAAACGCAAAAAGCGTACAAATCCTGACCTGTTTACTGCAACAGACATACATAAATCCTGGTATGTATTAATTCCATAAAGGAAAAAAAAAAAAAAAAAAAAAAACCTGAAAACACTGCTACAACAGGCTTGGCATGTAACAGGGAATAATAAAAAAGGGAAACTGATTTCTCTGTTTCCCAGTATGATGAATTTTCTATCTTATCACCATTAAAAGAATCAAACTATAATAAAGTCTGACACAAAAAGAAGTACTCATTGACTTAGGGCATACTGTGATCTGAAATGGAAATGTTTCCCATAGCCTCCTAGCACTAGGGAGGCAGAGGCAGGTGGATCTTTGTGAGTTCAAGGTCAGCCTGGTTTACAGAGTGAGTTCCAGGACAGCTGGTGCTACAGGGAGACCCTATCTCGAAAAGACAAAAAAAAAGGGGGGGGGGCAGGAATTGGAGACAAGTAACCATTATCAAAACAAACCTTTCCTCCTTTTGTTGCTTTAACAGAAATTGTGGTGTGGAGATAAGAAAAACCTAGCAATAGAGGGCACACTAACAGTAGTAGAACACTAGAAAGAACATGTGTTAACACACACCCAACTCAAATTTAAGTAGTCAGGAAAGAGTTCCCAAGAATAATATCTGAGACCAGAAGGATGCAAAAGAATTTGCAAAGTGCACCATACAACATGAGTACACTTACATACATACAGGTGTAACACTCAAACACATAAAATAAAAATTAAAATAAAAAAAAACAAGAAATAATCAATAAAGGAAGACACCAGATGTCAACTCTGGGGCCTCCATATGCACAAAAACGTACACACACACAGACACACACACACACACACACACACACACACACACGCACAAACATATACATAAAGTTAGGCATCAGTATAACAAATGGTAGGAAATGGGAAAAACAGAGAGTATGGTAAAAACTAAATAAGGAAAAACATTCAAGACCCTGAAGCACAGCATGGAACTAAAAAGCAGTCAAGGTATATATGGGGTATATGGGGTAAAAGAAAGAACTGCAGGGGGAAGCAGAAGACAGTGGGAAGATTACAATTACCTCTTCTTGTAAGATGCTAAGAAACCATGAAATGGTTTTAAATATGAGGGGGGAAAAAATAAACATCAAATTTGTGTTTAAAAAAAAAAGAAACAAGGGCTGGAGAGATGGCCTAGCCGTTAAAAGCACCAACTGCTCTTGCAGAGGACCTGGGTTCGATCCCCAGCACCCACATGGCAGCTGAGAACCGTCTTTAACTCCAGTTCCAGGGGAATCCAACACCCTCTTCTGACCTCCGCAGCATTGCACGACACGGGTGCACAGACCTACATGCAGACAGTACATTCATACACATAAATAAATAAAATTAAAAAAAAAGAAACAAAACAGGAACCACTTGTCTCATTTGGAGAAATGAGGAGCAGACAAGGAGAAACAGGACACAAAAGAAAGTAGCTAGACAGTTCTACGGGGCTGGAGAGAAGGTTCAGTGGTTAAGAGCACCAACTGCTCTTGCAGAGGACCCAGGTTCGATTCATAGCACCTACATGGCAGCTAAGAACCATCTTTAAGCCAGGCATGGTGGAGCACACCTTTAATCGTAGCACTTGGGAGGCAGAGGCAGGCAGATCTTCTGTGAATTCAAGGCCAGCCTGGTCTACAGGGTGAGTTCCAGGCCAGCTAGGGCTACAGGGAGATCCTGTCTCAAAAAGACAAAAAAAAAAAAAAATCTACTATATATATATAATATATATATTATTATATATTATATATCTAATAATATTCCAAAGCCAATACTAAAAACATAACTCCAGCCTTACTCTTCTTCAACCTTCATGTTTATTTTCTAGATATTCTTTCTCTGTATTTCTAAATGAAACATTCAGTGTTTCTTCCTTTTTAGGTGCCATCCATTCACTCATTACTATGGAAAATGAAGAGGTAGCATTTTGAAGTAGCCTGTGTCTGCCTTCCTTCACCTATAAGATGGGGTTGATAACAGCATCTCCTGTACAGGGTTATAAGGATTAGCTAAGTTTGTGTGTATACAATCTAAAACCACATATATGATATATATATCACATGTATATCATCAATGTTACCAAGCATACATGCCTTCCCAGACTTTTTCTCCAAATATAGTTTTATCTCAAATTTAAGTTAAAGGAGTATAAGATACTGATCTTCCCTAATGACCATGTTATACAACTGCTCACAGCTAAGCCACATAGCAAACTGTATTTTTCTGTCAAATCTTGTCTTAGACTATAACTGCCTCACTATTATTATTCCTTAATTTTCTACATATCTATTACTAACTCATCTTCAAACTCCCTCTAAATGTTGTGTACCTGCTTCCAAAGTACTCAACCAAACAAATACCAGCCCCCACCCCATGAAGATGATGCCACAGTTTTCTGTCCTCAAGCCCAGTCCTGGACTGTTGTATTCTGGACCCCAACTCTACACTGGGTCATGGAACTGAGCATGAGGATTGTAAATAATGTGGCTACCATCCTGAGCCATGTGGGACTTTCCTGCAATGCCTTTCTTTCCTTGGTGTCTGCTGTCTTGTTTCCTAGTAGTCTGGCTTCCTGTTCTGGCTTGCTCATTCAATCTCCCATCACTTTCTGAGAGACACAGGAAATACATTTTCGGGAGACTGGAAAGCCTAAAGAAGTCTTTATTTGGTGCCTCATGTTTCATTGATACTTAGCTGAGAATGAAATTTGAGATTGAAAGTCATTTTCTCTCGGGTACCACTGTTCTCTGCCTTCGGTTACTGAAGGCTGGTCATCTTCTAGCTTCCCAATGACCTAGAGGCTCCTGTGAGAGGAGTATGTACATTCTCACTACCAATCTTTAGGATATGACCTGGCTGGATCCCCCTCCCCTCTGTGTTTAACCTAACTTTAATTTCAAATGTTCTCAAATGTCAGGACAATGATCTTGATGACCACTCAAAAGATCCTCTCAATTTAGAAACACTTCAGTCCTAGGAAAAAAGGTAGAATTATTTATTTGATCATTTCTTCTTCTCTGTGGTTTTCCTTTTCTGGAACACTTATTAATGTTAGATTTCCTACATACACTGTTCTCACTTCTCTATTTTTAAACATTTTTATTATACCTATGTTTATATATTTATATGTATTTTGTACATATGTGGCTCAGAGAACACTTTGCAACAGTCAGTAATTAAGAGCACTAGCACCCAGGTTCCATTCCCAGGACTCACATGGCAGCTAACAACCATCTGTAACTCCAGTTCCAGGGGATCCAGTGCCCTCTTCTGGACTCCTTGGGCACTGAACACAGGTGCACTTATACACATGTGGTCAATATATTCATATACATATTTGGGGGGGGTATTTTTGAGACAGGGTCTTCCTACAGCTGAAGCTGTCCTGGAACTCAGCCTGGCCTTGAACTCACAGAGATCTGCCAGTTTCTGCCTCCTGAGTGCTGGGATTAAAGGCGTGCAGCACCAAGCCCAGCACACATAAAATTTAAAAAAAAGAAAAAAAAAAAGTCACTTCTTTCCTTCCACCTTGTGGGTCCAGGTAATCAAACTCAGGTCATCGGGCTTCTCAGAGGTGCCTCACCTGCCAATTCATCTCACTACCCTACTTCTCTAGTTTCTTTTTCCATGTTTACTCAAATGGTTTGGAGTCTCAACTTTTTCTTCCAACTTTTCTACTAAATTTTAAATTCTTTTCAAGTTCTTTTGTGAGAGGGGGCAAGTGTTCAATAAGCCCACATATTCTTCTGTAACCTCTATTTAGATTGGGGTAGCACTTTTTTAAATTGGAAGCTAAAATTGTTTATATTTACAGTTTGTACAAATGTATTACTTTTTTAAACAGGATGATGAGTATATAAAAGAAAAGCATCCTCATTACCAGTGGCAGGTAAACATAACATGTGTATATTCATCAAATCACTAAGATTGTTCAATTTAAGTGTTTTCAATCTTTACGACAATGGGAAAGCAATAATACGTTCCATAAAAATCACACTTTGAATTTTGGTTTTTGACTCTTTCACGGTAACAACAGATAGTACAATGTTCTCTTGCAATACTGGGAAGGGATGGCTCCCAGTTACCATAAGATCACAAAGTAAGAGTCCGCATTGCTACGCACTGTCTTGCTAAGCTTGGATGCTCACAAGGTTAGGTGCATTAACCACATTCTCAACCTATAATATTTTCACTGGGTGTGGTGGTGCACACCTTTAATCCCAGCACATACCACGCACACACTTGTGGCTAAAGTGAGTTGCTAATGTGATCCAAAGGATAGTTGTCATCAACTCAGAGGTTGGGGGATCTCTGTGAGTTCAAGGCCAGCCTGGTCTACATAGTGAGTTCTAAACCAACTGGGGCTACAGGGAGACACTGTCTCAAAAAGACCAATACAGAGGGCTAGAGAGGTGGCTCAGCAGTTAAGAATGCTGACTGCTGTTGCAGAGGACCCAGGTTCGATTCCCAGCACCCACATGGAGGCTAAGAACTGTTTTTAAGCTGGGCGTGGTGGCACATGCCTTTAACAGCACTGAGGAGGGAGGCAGAGACAGACGGATCTCTATGAGTTCAAGGCCAGCCTGGTCTACAGAGTGAGTTCCAGGCCACCTGGGGTTATAGGGAGACACCGTCTTAAAAAGAAAAAAAAATATATATATATACATACATACATACATACATACATACTGTAGACAGGCTGGCCTTGAACTCATAGAGATCTGCCTGCCTCTGCCTCCCTCCAGAGTGCTGGTATGTATGTATGTATGTATGTATGTATGTATGTACGTATGTATGTATTTTAATGTTTTTGTTGAGATTATCCCATCACAAGTTGGGAGCATCTGTAAATTCACTGTGAAATGACTACATCTACCTAATTAATATCTGCATGCATTAGTTCATATACTTTTTTGTGGAGAAAAACACTTTATTCCACTGTTTGAAATTTGTGTGTGTGTGTGTGTATTAGAGACAGTGAGCCTGGCTCACTGTTAGAATTTTTAAAGAACTAGCCAGACATGGTGGCGCACGCCTTTAATCCCAGCACTCTGGAGGGAGGCAGAGGCAGGCAGATCTCTGTGAGTTCAAGGCCAGCCTGGTCTACATAGTGAGCTCCTGGCTAGCTGGGACTAAAAAGGGGAGACCCTGTCTCAAAAAGACCGTATATCTATATATTGATTATAACCAGGCAAGGTAGAACATGCCTTTAATCCCAGCATACTGGGGAGGCAGAAGCAGGTGGATGTTTGTAAAATCAGGCCCAGCCTGGTCTACGTAGTGAGTTCCAAGCCAGGTGGGGCCACAGGAAGACCATTTCTCAAAAAAATCAAAAGAATATATTAATTATAATCAATATGTTGTACACACTTAGGTAGAGTCCCAACTGCCCTGGGCCTCAATATGTAGATCAGGCTCAAATTCAGAGACACTCACCTGTCTCTGCCTCCCCAGTGCTGGGATCAAACATGTGTGTCACTGCACCCAGCTATAACACATCTCAATAACTTAATCTATCTAGTTCTTTAAATATATTATGGGTTCTCCCACCCATTCCCATGTTTGATTATTTTATTCTGTCAATCTGGATCAAGTCTTTTCTATGTACCATAGACTAGCCTTGAAGGGTAATCAATCCTCTTGCCTCGGCCTACATCCCAAGTACTGGGACTCCAGGCATGTAGCACCAACCCATCTTAAGTCTTTAAAATAGTGTTCTTTGGGGCTGGAGAGATGGCCCAGCCATCTTTAAGATGTGCCAACTGCTCTTGCAGAGGACCTGGGTTCAATTCCCAGTAACCACATGGCGGCTAAGAACTGTCTTTAACTCCAGTTCCAGGGGAATCCAACGCTGCCTTCTGACCTCCGAGGCATTGCACAACACGGGTACAATAACCTACATGCAGACAGTAAACTCATACACATTAAAAATGATAAATGAATAACTAATTAATTAAAAACAAGAATAAAATCATGTTCTTATGATTCTTTCATTGCTTCTTTTTTTCCTTTTTCTTATTTTCTTTTTATGTGTATGAATGTACTGTCTGCATGTAGGTTTTTGCACCCGTGTCGTGCAATGCTGCGGTGGTTAGAAGAGAGTGTCAGATTCCCCTGGAACCAGAGTTAAAGACGGTTCTCAGCCACCATGTGGGTGCTGGGATCGAACCCGGGTCCTCTGCAAGAGCGGTCGGCGCTCTTAACTGCTAGGCCATCTCTCCAGCCCTTTTTCCTTTTTCTTTAGGCTTCAAATATCTAATGAACTTTATCCATTAGTAAGAGTAGACAGTAACATGCTAAATTCAAGTTCAGTGACCTGGATGAAGCTTTTTGAACAGTGGTCCTTGGAATAGAAGGCCAGCCAGGCATTTTGCTCTTCAGGACCCTCAGATCTTTTCTCTGGATTTTTTTTTTGGGGGGGGGTTCTTTTCAAGACAGGGTCTTCCTGTAGCCCCAGCTGTCCTGGAACTCATTCTGTAGACCAGGCTGGCCTTGAACTCACAAAGATCTGCCTGTCTCTGCCTCTTGAGTGCTAGGATTAAAGGCGTGTGCCACCAAGCACAGCTTGGTTAGTTTTTACACAAAGAAATTCCACTCCATTTGGAAGTAACAAACCTGGCTGCCAGATTAATGTGATCTCCAGTATTAGTACAGCATCACTCAACTCTCACTTGTTTCTAGTGGAGAATATAGAACTCTGGTTCAGCCTACAAGAGAGCAAGCTTCAATCCAGACTTTTATTAGAGGAAGAAGGGAGTAGTAGAGGAATAAGGAAGGTCTGGAGGTGGGTCCACTGCGACTATTCGTATGCTCAACACTTCTGTCTTCAGTGTTGCCTCACTCCTGCACACTTACCTGAGGAACCTAATCTCCAAGTCTGTTAGAAATTAAACTTGGGGGATTTTTACTAGTTTCTTATTGGGACTCCTGCCATAGACATTTAAATGTTTACTTTCTTATTTTCCATCCACTTTTCAACCTTCAAAACTGTACTGATACTCTATTTAACATGATCTCCTCTCCTGTTCTCACAGCCCATAAACTGAGCCTTTCTCTTACTTGTGGTAACTTTAGACAGGTTTCAGGTAGAGACTGAGTGAAGCTTAGTGCATGTACTCAAGCTGTCACCTTTTTTTTTTTTTTTTTTTTTTTTGAGACAGGATCTCCCTTAGTCCTAGCTGGCCTGGAGCTTCCTCTGTAGACCAGGCTGGCCTCTGCCTGCCGAGTACTACTATTAAAGGCATTCGCCATCACTCCTTGCAAGCTGTCATCTTTAATGAGACTCATTCATAACACCTAATGCAAAGCATAAGAAATAAAACACAGCCAAGCATGGGGGTCCACATCTTTAATCCCAGCACTCCGGGGGCAGAGCCAGGAAGCGAGTTCAAGGCCAGCCTCTGGTCTATAAAGGGAGTTCCAGGCCAGCTGGGACTAAAGGAAGACCCTCTCTCAAAAAGACAGACAGACAGATGGGAGGGGAGGGGAGGGGAGGGGAGGGGAGGGGGAGAAAGACAATAAACATAGGTGATCAATTAATCTCTGGGGTTCATCAGCCTTTATTTTCTAGGGGTAAAGTCCTGTCATTTTCAACAAGAAGTTTCTGTTCTTCCTATCATTAATTAGGAAAAACAATTAAAAATATGTATTAATTAGCATATTTTCATCTTAGCAAATAGTACGTTAAATAATAACAGGAAATAGTCTTATTCTGAAAGACTGATTTTTATTACTGAAAATATGAAATACAATTTCACAATTATGAAATTTCAGAAAAAGTTCCATTGTGAATAATATACATTATTTGTGTACTACATATTTTTTCCTATCAATGGGTAATTTTTTTTAATCCTTTTGAGATAAGGTATCCCTGAGCCCCAGCTGGCCTGGAACTATGTGGACCAAGCTGGACCTCAACTCACAGAGAGCTGCCTGCCCCTTCCTGCCTCCTGAATGCTGGGACTAAAGAAGTGCACCATCCTGTCAAGCATCACTGGGAAGTTTTGTAAATTGTTTTATTGCTGGGTGTGGTGGCCCATACCTTTAATCTCAGCTCTTAGGAGAGGCAGGTGGAACTCTGTGAGTTTGACTTCAGCCATAGTGAGGCTGTGTCTCAAAAAACAACCCCCCCCCAAAAAAATCATTTTACTGAGGTATAATTTATATACTTTTTTTTTTTTTTTTGGTCTTTTTGAGACAGGGTCTCCCTGTAGCCTCAGCTGTCCTGGAACTCACTCTGTAGACCAGGCTGGCCTTGAACTCACAGAGATCCACCTGTCTCTGCCTCCCAAGTGCTAGGATTAAAGGCGTGCGCCACCAACGCCTGGCCCCAATTTATATACTATTAAGCATATCCACTTTAAGTGTAGAATTGGAAATTCAATTTTTAGTAAATTTATAATTCTTTTTAT
Source organism: Rhizomys pruinosus (assembly GCA_009823505.1). Classification (NCBI taxonomy): domain Eukaryota; kingdom Metazoa; phylum Chordata; class Mammalia; order Rodentia; family Spalacidae; genus Rhizomys; species Rhizomys pruinosus. The sequence continues at coordinate 1,758,521 of VZQC01003433.1, read as the reverse complement.
TTTTTTAATTTTATTTTTGTATGTGTATGAATGTACTGTCTGCATGTAGGTTTGTGCACCCGTGTCGCAATGCTGAGGAGGTCAGAAGAGGGTCTCAGATTCCTCTGGAACTGGAGTTCTTCTGGAATTGGAGTTACAGACGGTTCTTAGCCGCCAGTGGGTGCTGGGGAACGAACCCGGGTCCTCTGCAAGAGCAGTTGGTGCTCTTAACTGCTAGGCTATCTCTCCAACCACAAATTTACAATTCTTTAATAAACATCATACTCAGGACGTAGGATCCCCAAAAGTTCTTTTGTGCCAGTGTATTCATCCATTTTTCATCACTATAACGAAAATTCTGGGGCAACTTTATTTTATTTTATTTTATTTTTTGGTCTTTTTGAGACAGGGTCTCCCTGTAGCTCCAGCTGTCCTGGAACTCACTCTGTAGACCAGGCTGGCCTTGAACTCACAAAGATCTGCCTGCCTCTGCCTCCCAAGTGCTAGGATTAAAGGCGTGAGCCACCATGCCCGGCATGCAAAGCTTATATATAACTTTTTAAAAAATCATCAATTTTCAGTTTTCCATCCCAACCAGCATTATCTGCATTTTACTTGCTCCATGTCCTTGTCTGGTAGGGTTGGTCCTTCTAATGTTAGTCATTCAAATAGTACAGTAGTATCTCCCTGTGGTTTTAATATGTACTTCCTGGTGAATAATAATGTTAAGCATCATTTCATGTACCCAACAGCTATTCTATGATAAAATGTCTGTTCAAGGCTTTAGCCCATTTTAAATTGAGTTTCTTAATTCTTTGTATATTCTAGACACAGACATTCATATATACATATATGTATACACATATATATCTATGAAGATATTTTCTCCAAAAAAAAATATAGCTTCTTGGCTGGGCATGGTGGCACATGCCTTTAATCCCAGCACTCGGGAGGCAGAAGCAGGCAGATCTCTGTGAGTTCAAGGCCAGCCTGGTCTACACAGTGAGTTCCAGGACAACTGGAGCTTCAGTTTTGAGACAGGGAGACCCTATTTCAACAAGACCAAAAATAAAATAGTAAGGATTTATTTCTGTATTTTTCTGTTCTATTCCATCAATCTATTATTTGTGCCAGTATCTTGATTACTACAGCTTCATACTAATTTTTTTTTTTTTTTGGCCTTTTTGAGATAGGGCCTCCTGTAGCCACAGCTGGCCTACAACTCACCATGTGGACCAGGACTGCCTTGATCTCACAGAGATCCCTCGCTTCTGATGGGACTGAAGGTGTGCACCCCCATGCCCAGCTAGCTTCATACTAAATTTTAAGATCATATAAATAAGCCTTCCAACTCTGGTCTTTTAAATTTTATTTTTAATATTGTACATCCTTTTCCTGCCATTCAGAAGAACCAGCTTACTAATTTCTACCAAAAAAAAAAAATCCCCACTAGAATTTTGAAGGGATTATATTATATAAATTGGGAGAGAAGTGACATTTTAACAATATTAAGTCTTCTAACTTATGAACAAGAAATGTTATTCTAGCCGGATGTGGTGGCACATGCCTTTAATCCTAGCACGTGGGAGGCAGAGGCAGGCGGATCTTTGTGAGTTCAAAGCCAGCCTGGTCTACAGCGTGAGTTCCAGGACAGCTGGGACTACAGGGAGACCCTGTCTCAAAAAGACCAAAAAAAAAAAA
>VZQC01003433.1:1648636-1746625 GCA_009823505.1 Rhizomys pruinosus | reverse complement strand
GTGAAGGTTTCCTCCCACTCTGTGGGATTTCTCTTCACTTCCTTGATTGTTTCTTTTGATGTACAGAAGCTTTTGAGTTTAATGAGGTCCCATTTGTCAAATGTCGACCTTAATTCCTGTGCAGCTGCTGTCTGATTTAGGAAGTCTTTTCCTACACCTATGTCTTGTGGTCTGCTGCCAACTTTTTCTTCTATTGCCTTCAGAATTTGGGGTTTCATGTTGAGGTCTTTGACCCATCTGGAGTTGACTTTTGTACAGGGCGAGAGGTAGGGGTTTCATTTCATTCTTCTACAAGTGGTGATCCAGTTTTGCAAACACCACTTGCTGAAGATGCTGTCTTTTCTCTATTGTGGCTTCTTGGCCCCCTTGTCAAATATAAGATGGCTGAAATTTTATGTGCTCAGATTTGGATCTTCGGTTTTGTTCCATTGGTCAACAGGTCTGTTTTTGTGCCAGTACCAGGCTGTTTTTACGACTATAGCCCTGTAGTATAGTTTGAAGTCTGGTATAGAGATACATCCTGTGTAGGTCTTTTCGCTCAGGGTTGTTTTGGCTATTCGGGGTCTTTTGTTTTTCCAAATGAATTTAAAGACTTTTTTTTCCAAGCCTGTGAAGAAACTCTTAGGGATTTTGATTGGAATTGCCTTAAATCTATACAAGAGTTTCGGTAAAATGGACATTTTTCAATCATGTTTTTAAAGTGTTAGTAGGGAGATCTGCAACAAATATTTTCAAAAGAAAGTCCAAAACTAACCACGTACTTGTGTTTATGAACACTTTCTGAAGAAAAAAAAAGACTATGACACTAGGTTTGCAATCTTTTCTTTAGGCTATTCTGCCCCACTCAAGACTATTTAATTATAAGTGACTACCTAGGAGCCATTCAATGACTCATCTGCATCAGCACCAATACTGCTCATTCCCATAAGCCAACTTGGAAAATATTAGAATTTAACCTTCCCATGCTAGGCGTGGTAGTGCACGCCTTTAATCCCAACACTTGGGAGGCAGAGGCAGGCGGATCTTTGTGAGTTCAAGGCCAGCCTGGTCTACATAGCAAATTCCAGGCCAACTGTGGCTACAGGGAGACCCTGTCTCGAAAAGACATAAAAAAAAAACTTTAACCTTCCCTTTCCTAGTCTAAACTAATAAACTGGCACTCTGAATTATACATTAGTTTTTGGTTGTTTAGTTAGCATAAAATAACCAAAGATTCTGCTCCATTTTAAGAGTAATATGTAATATACAAATTGCATAAAAAGTATGTTTAGGAACTTGAAAAGCTTCAAGACAATACTCTAAACCCATAATTAGGAAAAAAAAAGGGGGGGGACCCAAAGGCTGGATCTAGGTTATATATGAATGTTATTTGGTTTGCATGGTGGTGATGGTGGTGGTGGTGGTGATGATGTTGATGGAAGAGGAGGAAGAAGAGGAAGATGGAGAAAAAGAGAAAGAAAAGGACAACTAGCCTCTTAAAAGTTGGGGTATTTCTCAAAAAATGCATCCAGCTTCTCTCAAATAAAAGTCTGGGAATATGGATCTGAGCTATTATATGGTAAAAAACTGACCAGAGCTAAGTAATCATATTCCCATTTACCTGGGACATTTGCTATTGAGGCCAGATATCAATTTATCATTATGCATGCACTGTTTTTCTTACAAAGTTCAAAGAATAAAAGAATGCCATACATGGTGGATAAAGTGCATATTCTTAAAAAAAGTATGATCCACTCTTCGCATTAAAGCAGTAAACAAAGCTAGAATCAAAGAAATCAATTTACCTTAATCTGAGTTTGTTCGATTGACTTTTCCCATATCTGCTGATCATATGCTCCAATCTGAAATAAGGAGCAGGCTATTTAAATAATGCAAAGCAATCCTTATATCTAAGTCAAGCCTCACAAAATCAAGACATTAAAATAAATTCTATTTTCAAGGACTGTTCCCTTCTAAACTCAAAAATGGCTGGATCTCAAAAAAAACAAAACAAAACCCTCAAACACTTTCAAATTAAGCATCTCCTTGAAAGATATTTCCGTTCCCTAAGGAAAAGATCAATACAAATACCAGAGAGGAATAAAAGGTAAGGGACAGCTCAATAAGATGATAGTACCAATCTGGGCCATGGAGATAAGGTTTTAAAAAAAAAGTTTGATTAGAAGCAAATTTGTAAAGCATCTTGTGGATTGTGTATGCAGGCTGGAGACGGGGTGATTTGGAAACTCACATCCTGGGACCTGGAACTGGATTTATGACAACTTTGCACATCAATTTTTCCCATTACGTTGAGCCATTTTATCAGAATATGTGGCATTACCAAACTCAAGGGAAAGTAACATTTTTTACCAGAGCTTTCTGCACTGGTATGCTTTACAAATAAAAATTACTATTACCTTCTTCTGATACCACGATATAGCATCTCTCTCATTTGAGGCCATCTGTGTCTCCAGCCAGAGAGTGGGATTTCACTGTAAATGAAGGAAACGACTCGGTAAGTCCAGTTGCCAAAGGTTATTGTCCCACTTTGGGTAGGATTCAAAATCCGTTTCTCTAAGCCTCTCTTTCTCTTGCTGTTCACCAGTTAGAAAAACAAAACAAAACAACAACAAAAGGGTGCAGTGGTGACCCTGCAACATCCGGGGCAGGTGGGTCAGTGATGCAGCAGAGGGAAGAGTAGGGAAGGCAACCACCCCGGCAGACCACCCGCGTCCTCCGCCTCCCCGCAGCAGGCTCGGCTCACCTGGTGCCCGTTGCCAGGCAGGCTGGCGGCCGGGCGCCTGCTCTTCAGTGCTCCCGGCCGGGCCGTGAGGCAAGGGGTGAGGCGGCGGCCCCAGTAGGCCGCATCTTCCCCCAGAGGCCCGGACGCCGGCGGGGCTGTTACCATGGAGACCGCGGCGGCCGCCCCAGCCCCGGAGGCAGCGGGCCGCCCAGCACCCTAAGGAGCGCAGTCTGCAGCCACCGAGCCCGCCCCCTCCGCGCCCGACCTACAAACTCAGCACCCCAGCCATTGAAAAAGCCAAGAATGAACTGGAAAATGAGAAGAAACAGGAGCCGGGCCTAAGCCAGGCCACAGCCAGGCATCAGGCCCCGGGGCCCCGCAGGGGCGGCACAGCGCTTCCTCGGGGAGGGGCCGCCGGGCGATGCCAGGCCGCGGTTCCCTGACTCGGCTGGGCGCCCACAGCTCTGCTGACCGTCCGCACCTCACTTCCGCCTTCCGGCTCCGCCCCCGCCGGCCTTCCTGCCAGTCTCGGTCGGCCCAGTGGTGGGAGATTGACCAGTCTGGCCGCGAGCACCCTTGGGCTCCTAAGGGAAAGTCACCTCAGAAACGACTCTCCCAGCACTCGCCGACATTGGGAGGCCGGTCCCGATAGTCTTAAGTTGCCGGTGTCTGCGGCAGTCAGCTTTGTGTCTATACTTCATAGCGGTTCTCGCTTTAGGTCACCGAGGTCAGAACTAGAGGCGGCACGAGCCAGCCAGTTCTCGGTGTCTGGAGGATGGGAGGCTTGCGATTTCCGCAGCAACCCCTCCCCGCAGCTCTGGGACCTAAGCTATCCGGTGGCCAAGCAAGCTTAAGGGAAGAGGATGCCCAAGGGCTTGGGACAGCAGTGTGGAACTTTTCTCACGTTGGAGATGGTGTTTTTAAAATGACTGAAGCTAGTAAATAAGTCAGGAGAAAGGGAAGTTGCACCCTAAAGTGAATATTTGCGTGTTTTGCCTGAGTTTATGAGCAAGTGTATCACGTGCTTTGGATCCGCTAGAACTGTTGTTAAAATTAGCCACCATGTGGGTACTGGGAACCCAAACTGGATCTTTCTGCAACCTCTTTAATGTCTGAGCCATTTCTCCAGTCCCCCCAAAGTGAATATTTAAGTGAATATTTGAGACCTGGTCTCTCAATAGCCCCAGCTGACCGGAAACTATGTGGACCAGGTTGGCCTTGAACGCAACAGAGATCTGCCTGCCTCTGTCTCGCAAACGCTGGGATTAAAGGCGAGTGCGACCACGCCTGGCATAAATGAATATTTAAATATATGCCAACAAGGTTTCTAAGTTGCTTTCCTTTTCCCTGTAATTTTTTTGCACCTACTTCTAATGATTTGTTTCCAAGAGCCACTCTACCTTAAAGCTGTCTCTTTTCTTGCCCCAGACACATTTAGAATGAGGTAAAGCTAATAACTACCATTTGATCCTGTCTAAAAGATACAGTCCTAAACTTATAGGCATTCTTCTAATTAAAATCATGTCAAAAGTTATCCCCATTTTACATATATATCTACAATAAAAGTAACATGCACAAGCCTAATTTTTTAAAAATTGGACACTCAGCTATTGGCAGTGGTCTCTAAACAGCTTTTCTCTTCCATTCTGCTTAACTTTACGATTTCATTGTGATTTAAGACAAATGACCAACTAATGGGTAAAAGAAATGTTTTAAGACCTAAATTAACACTCATTAACAAAAACGGGGCTGGAGAGATGGCCTAGCGGTTAAGAGAGCCAACTGCTCTTGCAGAGGACCCGGGTTTGATCCCCAGCACCCACATGGTGGCTGAGAACCGTCTTTAACTCCAGTTCCAGGGGAATCCAACACCCTCTTCTGACCTCCGCAGCATTGCAAACACGGGTGCACAAACCTACATGCAGACAGGACATTCATACACGTACAAAAATAAATTAAAAAAATAACAAAAACATTTTACTTCATTTATTAAAACAAAAAAGTTTTCTGGGCAGTGGGTGGAACTGTCAGGTTCAAAGAATCAAGGAACAAAGGTAAAGGAGCAAACCACTTTTCAGGACCTGTTAGAAACTTGTCAGGAAAAGCTTCTCTTAGGCTGCTGCAGTGTTAAGGCAGAGCTTTGAACCCAGCACTGTATTTAAACCCCTGCTCCCAGTAATAAACTTCGATTTTAGGAAACTGATTCACTCTAACAAGTCTGTTTCTCCACCTGTATAACAGGTCCCCTCCTACTATAGGCTGAGAAGTCCTGCAGTTCCCTCATAAGGCACCTGGTTCAGGCCAGCTACTTTTTTTTTTTTTTTGGTCTTTTTGAGACAGGGGTCTCCCTGTAGCCCCAGCTGTCCTGGAACTCACTCTGTGACCAGGCTGGTCTTGAACTCACAAAGATCCACCTGCCTCTACCTCCCAAGTGCTAGGATTAAAGGCGTGCCCCACCACACCCGGCTAGGCCAGCTACTTTAAAAAAGTTTCTTCCTCCTTTCTCAGAACCAAAGGTGTTTAGGATAAACACCTCAACTAGAGTACAGTTCACACAAAACTTAATGTGAAAAAAAAAATCCCAATTTATTGGGATGTTTGTAGACCATCCAGATCTAAAGGCTATATACCATTTTCATTCTTAATCCATGAACTTTCTTGAATACCTACACTGCCAAAACTAAAAACAGTGTTTTAAATACATGTAAACCATTTTAAGCAGCAACAGCGATAATGTCACAAATGCAAGCTTAATTTTTTTTTCAAAATTAAGTTTCACCTCAATTTGGGTGAGATGTTCCCCAGGCATATATGACCTTTAAAAAGAAGGCAAGAAGGGGAATCAATACAAACAGGTTCCAGGTACCAAGAACTCACATGTGCTGTGCATTTCAGATGAAGCATCAGTAAAGGACAAATCAGACTTTATTAAAAAAATACTTTACAGGGGAAAAAAAAAACCTCTATGCATTCCATTGTCCTATTTTACAAAGAAATAGCTTAACAATTTAACATACTTAGACAACTACAAAAAAGCACTGTGGTAAAAGGATTATTCACACAAATTTAGATTTAAGACTATTCATTAAAAACCTTTTTAAAATACTTGTTAATGTCAATAAACTAAGGCCACACAAACTCAAATAGTCCGCCAGGCAAATTATACATTTCATCTATATGCAAAGACCTCTTAGATAAATTAAAGCCACAGGGGAAAAAAAAAGTCTTAGCTGCCAATCGAAATGAAGTTTAGTCACAGAAAACACTATTACATGAAAATTTACAACATGTGATAGTAGTACATAAGTGTTTAGAGAGAATTGAAAAGTGCTATATTTTAAGGGACAGTGTGGTCTCAACTACATGCACAAGTGGATCTTAAGAAAGTTATGAAGAAAATGGAAGGCCATAATATTTATGGAGAGATAACTTGCTTTTAAAGCAACAGATTTCCAGCCGGGCGTGGTGGTGCACGCCTTTAATCCTAGCACTCAGGAGGCAGAGGCAGGCGGATCTTTGTGAGTTCAAGGCCAGCCTGGTCTACAGAGCAAGTTCCAGGACAGCTGGGGCTACAGGGAGACCCTGTCTCAAAAAGACCAAAAAAAAAAAGAAAAACAGTGATGTTGTGCATTTCCTCTACTTGCATGACCAGTAAATAAGGCTACAGACTGTTTTGAAAACAGCACAATATGAACCTCTGTCAAGTGCTACTGAAAGGATGAAACAGAAAGACACAAACTCCAGTTATCCTAATTATCTTCAATAAATGCAAGTAAAGTTTAAAAGGCAAATACAGATGAAAATACAATGGGCTAATAATATCAAGAATATATTCACTAAGAATATATTTTCATGGATTTTGGCATCTTGTTCCTATTATTAACTTTCCCTCTAGACAATATTTATACAGAGAAAGCAATAAAGTTTCTCCAATCACTGAGATCTTTATGCCTATTAAGACTGATGATACATTTTTCTTCAGGTTTAGCAAATAATTGTATTTAATAAGCTCCTTTCCCCCCTATAAAAGCTTATAATATTAGTCAGCTTGACAGTTCAACTGACTCTGAGGAGAAAGGGCACTTTCCAAACTCTTTAGGTAAAAACAGTGCACCAGTTAAACTTTTAAGGACTGAATAAGAAAAAGTACAATTAAGCTTAGGAATTCATTTTGTAAAGAATTCAAACTTTGGAAGAGGGAACCAATACTGAGGTTATTATTATTGCTTTATGAATTTGGGAAACCTATCAGAATCATAATCTGGATAATTATAGAATGACCTCTGGGGTAGGGGGAAGACGTTTATTCTTTTTAATGGTTACCATAATACCATTCTATTTGCTACTATGAATATTCACTTATTAGGTCCTTTCCATAGGCATATTTTTTTAAATGTCCCTCTGATCCACAAAGTACTAAAACTTATAGCCACATTCTGCAAGTAGTCTCAAGAGTTGGCACAACAGATAATATAACAAAAAGGAAGATCAGCTTAAATTTCCATTACAACTTCACTGCCATCACCACGACTTTACAAATCAGAGGATACCAGATTGCTCCATGCCTCACTCCACCAAACCAAATAATTTAATGATTTAGAAAAGTTGCAATCATTTGTATCACTAAACTAGGATACAGTTTTGAAAGCAGTAAGAAACTCAAACTTCTGCTTTTATATTCATCAGTCTTTAAAGCATGCTATCAAAATCTAATACTCACATAGGACATTCAGTTTCCAGATACATTACTAGCTAAATGTTTCTTTCCATTCTATTGTAATCTAATATACAATGAATTCATTAGTACATGATTTTAAACATTTTCATACTCTTTTAATATGTTTATACTGGAGATGAGGGTAGAATGTTTTGTAAAAACAAAGTGGGGATTTGCTTTTGATTGTAGGTCTTTGCAGATCCGCTGGTTCCTGAGTGATTATACACAGTGCTGGCTGTCAGGAGACAGTCTCCTTGTCTATTAGTAATGACCAGCTTAGACGACAGATGGCATCTGCTGGATGGCAAGTGGGAGATGGGGAAATCAGTCTTGGAAGACAAGAAAAACAGAAATAAAATATTTTTGTTTTAACAACTTTTCTCTTCATGATTATTTTTAAAAGCAATGTTGCCTAAGAAGAATTTTTCTTTGCACAGCCTGGTAAAGCTCTATGAAATTCTTCTGGACAGAAAAATAAAAATAATAAATCCAAACCCATACATTTTGTGATAAACCCCTTCCCCACAAAAATAACAAAAAATACCCTCAAAAGTCCCTTAAAAACTAGTCTTGATAAACTAGAATTTACCCTAAAATTTATACACAGGATTTTAAAACACCCCTGTAATAATCACATTACCTTTCATACCATTCTAATGACCTTATTTACAAAGGTAACTAAAACCAACATCACTTCCAATTCATAAATGGTTTACATTGAAATGTTTCCCTATTTATTTGTCTTCATCCTTTGTAACAGAGAATACATACATATACATATATATATATATAAGGAATAATACAGATTCTAACTAATCACTGTAGTATTTGCTGATGGTTACTTTTCTATCGGTTTACACAGTGACCTCTATACTTTTGCTAATATGCATTTAACTACACAACAATATTGCACAAAGTAATATTTATATAAGATTTAACCTATTTCAGAATATTTTAGAGAAAATTCATATTTGATATTTCAGAAGATGCAGCTAAGTTTTCATGATGACAGACATAATAAAGCAGCATCTTTTTTTTCTTTTGCCTATGTTAATGCAAATATTTCAAATCTCACCATCCAGAAAAAAGAAAATCAAATTGCACTGTAACCAGGTAGATACAAGAATCTGGTCTTAGGTGTGGGGAGTACTCTTCCTGTAATAAACAAATGGCCTACTGTATTATTAATTAAAAGAAAGTATAATGTGTATCACATTAACATTTAAAAATAATAGAAAGACCACACTACCTGTATGAAGTGTGCCTGTTGGAAAAAAGGGGGAAAAATATTCAGGCACTAAGTTTTAGCCTACCTGAAACTCTGGGATGAAAGTCTGTGTCCTATTTATTAGAAAATAGCAACACAGAGTAACAGTAAAACAAACCCAGCTATTCACCAGATAAAATTGTGAAGTATCTCAAAAGAAGATACTCAAGATGTTGATGCCAATCACAAGAATAGTTTCTCCTAAGTTTTATGCTTAAATTATAGCAGCCCTCATTAGGCAGACTGATCTCATTCTCTTATTCTAATATCTGTTATCAGTTTAGAAAGCCAAAGTATCCACAGTAATATAAGGATACTAGGAATTAGAACAATAAAATATTAGGTCACCATTATCTCTTTTGTTCAAAACATCTCCACAGTTACCATATATTCTAAAAAAGCTTAATGAACCATGGATAATGAATGACCAAGGACTATTGGTCTTGAGATCATTTTTAATTGAAATATCCACTGGGCTTTAAATAACAGACACAAAAAAAAGATAGGATCAGAAAGTGCTGTGCTTTCTCTTTTAGTAAGAAACCAGATAGCCACTGAATTTTCTTTAAAAACTCCTTGTTCTTTGTGGTTGGAACTAATAACTTACTTTCCCATGCACCAGATGGAGGAACTCTTTCCTGCAAACAATGCCATTCTTACTATGGAAACTGTGTGCCATGAAGACACAAAAGTACTAAACCATAAATCTGATTTCTACCATATAAAGCAAATATGGCAAGACAAGGCAAGATAGAAATTAAGGGAAGTGAATAATTTACCAAATAAGAATCTACTATTCCAGAGAATTCTTGTTTTGATTTTAAGAAGAGATTGAATTGTTACCTCACACCTTAAAACAGAAAGTAGCAGCAGACCCACTATTCCATACTGTACTAACGGGATAAGATACAACTCTTAGCTTTGCATAATCTGTGTAAAAAAGATATGCTTGACATTTGTGGAATGTCATTTCTCTTTATAGAATTATAGGCAAGATTTCTCCAATAAAACTTAACTTAAGCCAGTTATAAAACTATAACTTCACATCAAAATTTTAAAAAGTTAAAAAATGTGTTTGAGTATGTACATATCACAGAGGAGTGCTTGGATGTTCCTGCAGATTGTGTTGCTGATCAGAGTCCAGTCTACTGTCCACCTTGAACACTGGGATAGGTTGAGTCTTCTGATCCTGCTGTAGATGAAGTTCTGATGGAGGTGGGAAAGACGATGAAGCAGTTGTTAAAAGCTGCATCTCTGTGCATGTTTCCTCAGATTCAGTTTTTATTCTCACACACTGGGAGTCAACTTCTAGTTCTCGCTTTCCAGTTAAACCACAGTCCAGGCTGGAATTGCTTTCTGCATTTTGAGTGGCTTCTACAACAGGGTGGTACTGTTTAAGCCTTATATGCCAGGCTAAGCTGCATACTGCTGAGACTGTTTTGAACTGATGAATGACATTTCTAGGGATGAAGTAGATATCGTTGTCGCACAGCTGAATCCTAGCATAGCGAATGCCTTCCCGCCTCATTTGGTTTAGTTTCGCTTCATCCACCCATTGTACACACTAAGAAGAAAGGCAAAAAGTTACTTAACTCTTTTAAAATAATTAACTAATGATTTAGTCAACAGAATATTATAATTCACACAGGAAAATAGTACAGTTAAGTTGTGCTAGAACAACAATGAAATTGTTAAACAATACTAACTCATAGACCTTGGTCTCGCTGGGAAACCTTTTTCCTAATATTTTTTTTAATGTTTTTTAATTTTTTTTAATTAATTTTATTTATTTCTGTATGTGTATGAATGTACTGTCTGCATGCAAGTCTGTGCACCCATGTCGTGCAACGCCGCGGAGGTCAGAAGAGGGTGTTGGAGTCCCCTGGAACTGGAGTTCTCCTGGAATTGGAGTTTCAGACTGTTCTCAGCCACCATGTGGGTGCTGGGGATCGAACCCGGGTCCTCTGCAAGAGCAGTCAGCGCTCTTAACCGCTAGGCCCTCTCTCCAGCCCTATTTTACCCTTTTCTAGTAGCAAAAGTAGCCTGTGGAATCACTTAAATCAGTACTTGAAAGTGCAGCCAAATATCACTATTCTTTGCCACACAGGAGGGCAACATTTTGTCCTCCCCTTGAGTACTTTCTAATATTTTGCAGTTGAGGCCACAGGACAAGAAGGTTACTAAGCTTCTGGCCAGAATGAGTGACCTAGACACTTCTTGACCATCTTAGGTCCACCAGCTATTCCAAAGATTTTGCTTGCAAAACTCTGCTTAAATAATTTCTACCACCACCCCCTACCACACAGAGAATTTACATAAAGTTAAATTTACTGTCCTGTGAACTCCATTATGAAATAAAATGCATAGTAAAATGCGTCCAAATACTTATTTCCAATGTCTCACTCAAACAGTAAGAAAGCAAGAATTATTACCTGGGAAACTGGAGGTTCATGAAGGTCTAACTGAAGTCGCTGTACAACATCAGTAAAATCCTCAGCATGAAAACAAATGACATCTTTGGTTATGCGAGGCTGGTCACTCCTAATTTTAACAAAACAAGTTTCAGTGATCAACATACACCATGGAAAATGACAATTTTCAATATTCCTCTTTCTAGAAATGCTACTGCTAAGAAGCAAATACATAAAATGCACATCTTATAAGAACTAAATGTGTACTTGCTTCTTCAATCAGTTTTCAAAAAATAAAAGCAAACCAATAAATGTTTTAAAAAACAAAAATAAGATTAATTATTGCAAAATTAAAACAATGGCTAAAAATGAGTTTTACTTTAAACCAGGCATGGTGATACACACCCATAATCCCAGCATTTGGGCAGCTGAGGAAAAAGGATCTTAAGTCTGAGGCCAGCCTGGGCTACTATATAGCAAGTTCAAGGTATCATGGGCTATAACTTGTATCAGAGGAATAAATATACAAGTTTTGGGATTGGAGAGATGGCTCAGTGGTTAACACCCAGGTTCGAATCCAGCACCCACATGACAGGTAACAACTGTCTGTAATCCAGTTCCTCTTCTGTCCTCTGTGGGCACTGCACAAAACAAGTATACTTACACACATGCAGGCATAACATTCATACACATAAAATAAAAAATATTTTAAAATAAAATAAAAATATAGGGGCTGTAGAGATGGCCTAGCGGTTAAGAGCACCAACCGCTCTTGCAGAGGACCCAGGTTCGATCCCCAGCACCCACATGGCGGCTGAGAACCGTCTGAAGCTCCAATTCCAGGAGAACTCCAGTTCCAGGGGAATCCGAGACCCTCTTCTGAACTCCGCGGCATTGCACGACACGGGTGCACAGACTTGCATGCAGACAGTACATTCATACACATACAAAAATAAATAAAATTAATAAAAAAAAATTAAAAAAATATATATAACTTTTCTTCTTTTTTTTTTGTTTTGGATTTTGAGTTTTTTGTTTGTTCATTTATTTTCCATTCTTTTGTTTTGAGACAGGCTCTCCCTGTAGCCCCAGCTGGCTTGGAACTTACTATGTAGACCACACTGGCCTTTGAACTCAGAGATCTGCCTACCTCTGGCTCCTGAGTGCTGGGATTAAAGGGGTGTGCCACCATACCCAGGACAACTTTTATTCTAAATGGGATGCATTTGCCTTTCTCTCATCAGTTTGTGTCTCTATACCCTGAGCTTTGGTATAATAAAACCAGGCTCCAACTAAAGGTAAACTGGTATAGCCACTACAGAAAACAATATGGCAGTTCCTCAAAATATTAGAAACAAAATTATCACACACCAACTCTACTTCTGGGCATATGTAAAAGTACTGTAAGCCAGGGACATACAGAGATACCTGCATACCTAAGTTCACAATCAGCCAAAAAGTAGAAGCAACCCAAATATCCATTAATGGGCTAACAAAATGGGGTGTGTGTGTGTGTCTGTGTGTCTTTGTGCATATACATGCACAACTGTATAAAATGGACTATACTTAGCCTTAAAAAGAAAGAAGAGTCTGATTACTTAAACATGGATGAGCACTGAGGGACATTATGATAAGAAAAATGAGTGCACTACAAAAAAGAAAAAGACTGGAACTGGCAAGATGGCTCGGCAAGTAAAAGCACTTGCTGCCAAGGCTGACAACCTAAATTCTATCCCCAGGACCCATACAGTACAAAGAGAAATCTGACCCTATAAGATGCCCTCTGACCTCCACATACACACCCATGGCAGGCAGACACACACATACACGATAAATGTAATTTAAAAACTAATATCCTCATCACTACAATTAATTCTGATTACATTTATTTGTGTGTGTGTGTGTGTGTGTGTGTGTGTGTGTGTGTGTGTGTGCGTGCACCAGGGTGCCACAATATGCCTGTGGAGGTCAGAGGACAACTTTTGGGAGTCTGTTCTTTCCTTCTCAACATGTGGATCTTAGGGATCAAATTCAGATAGATGATCAGGCTTGGCAGCAAGCACCCTTACCTACTGAGCCATCTTGCTGGCCCATGATGATTACTTTTTAAAAAGAGAAACAAAAAAAAAATGTATGCTTTGATGTAAGACCCATCAGAAGTAGTTAAATTCAGAAACAGAAAAAGTATAGTGATGGTTACTACAGCCTAGGGATGAGGGAGAAAGGTGAAAGGGAGCTACTGGGCATCAAGTTTCAGTTTTGTAGAATAAAGTTCTAGAAATCAGTTTCGTAACTATGTGTTTATACTTACATTATTAAAATGTTTAGGCTGGGCATGGTGGCGCATGCCTTTAATCCTAGCACTTGGGAGGCAGAGGCAGGTGAATCTTTGTGAGTTCAAGGCCAGACTGGTCTACAGAGTGAGTTCCAGGACAGCTGGGGCTACAGGGAGACCTGTCTTGAAAAGACCAGGAAAAATAAATAAATAAATAAATAAATAAATAAATAAATAAATAAATAATAAATAAATAAATAAATAAATAAAATGTTTAGATGGTAGTAAACCATGTTATATGTATTTTGCCATAATTTTATAATTAGTCTCTGACATTTTTAAACAGAATTCACAATTTTTTAGACAATATTAGCCAACCATGCAGTTGGGTTCCTTTAACTTACCATTCACCAAACTGTACAGCTTTCAAAACCCCAACAGCAGCCGTACTCTGCCAGTCAAACCCCTGACCTACATGATCAGCATGAGCTCTTGTCCTGTCTTCAAAGAGGACTTCACGGGGTTCACTGGTCCGAGGTAGGTACTGGAGATTTTTTATTTCATTCATTGATCTTTAGTTGATTTAGTTGTGAAACAAAGGAAAAGCAATGAAGAAATAAATAACAAAATTAATACCAGTAAGGTAAAAAGGTCTACTACAATACTAGGCTTAACTGAGGGCTCAGATAGGTACAATGTCTTTGATCATTATAATTTAACATACTACATTAAACTGACTATTAAGATTTCCTTTCCCTATAGGTTATATTAAGTAGAAGCTACACTTTGCTAGGCTCAAATGCAGCAGTTGAATGTATAAAATTTGTTTAGCTACAGATAATATAATGCAAGGTTTAAAGCTATATTGCTTCTGTACCCTCAGCTCAGTCACATTCATTTACAACTCTTTAAACATTCTACCAGGGCTTTGATTCAAAGTGACAAACAGTACATACATCCTTCCACATTAAATGAAACTAATATGGGCAGTAGAAAGGAAGATGGGGGAATGGATAGGAATTATGAATGAAACAGAACTCGGCAGGAGTGGGTAGCTATTGATAATAAAGAAATGGAAGTGCATTATATTCTGCTTTTTGTACATTCATAAATTTGTAAATATAACAATCTAAAGGTGACAGTAAAGGAAATTATTTAGTGAACAGTACCAAACTTGCATGATCATACTGCCTTAAGACTAAAAAATACCTACAAAAACCTTGGTTAATTTGGGCTGTGTGGCCTTAAGCATCCAAAAGGAAAGTATAACCAGAAATAATCAGTAAGGCCTGAGAAATCATACTTCAGAGATAAAACTTGAGCTCTTAGTAAAAAGACAAAAAGAAAAAAAAAAAAAAGAGAAGAAAAAAAAGGCTAAAAAATCTAATGGAAGAAGTTAAAGGTATAGAATATACATAAAGAACCAGCACCCAAAAAGGCAATAGACACTGAAGGTGATTATTAGATACATTTTGTATCTAATAACCATTAGACATAAAAATAAGTGAAACTGAGAAAAGAGGAATTAAGGTGAAAGCACCTGAAGGTAGAATGTTAGACAGCATTTAACCCTATGGAGTAGACTGTGGCTACCACTCAGCACGCACTCCTATTTCATACTGATTTTCATTAGGCATCTGATCTTACCCTATGTGTAATCTAATTTACATGCTCCAGAGGTGGATCTGGATAAATCCTGTAAAATTACAAGTAAGCTCATTCCAACTCTCAAAATGCTGAAAATTAATTTGGGGGAAAAAAAAAGAAGACATACACCAACGCCTGATAGAATATGAACTGTGTTTGACAGGGGTCCTCTAGAATGTTTCCTCCTCATGAGAAAAGGAATCTCAAACTAGAGAGATGGCTCACTGGTTAAGAGCCCTGACTGCTCTTGCAGAGGATCCAGGGTCTATTCCTAGCATCTACATGGCAGCTAACAATCTTCCCTAACTCCGGGTCCAGAGGATCCAATGCTCTCTTCTGATGTCCACAGACACTGCACGATACAGTGTACAGGCAATACACTCATACAAACAAAAAAATTAAAAAGCATTTTGCTTTGACTTATTACTAATTTTGAGTCAAACTTATTTTGTTTATAGGCAAAATCATAAAATTTCAGCCAAAAACATTTGCATGTTCTTCTCTAAACACACTGAATTTACTATCTGAATACAACATATTCCTGATATTTGGACATGCCACTTAACAGTCCACTTCCATGCCCTTTCACTCAACTGTCAAGCTTAAGTGAAATATAGACCCTACAATAAATGCAAAGTTCCACTCAAATTATTAATCAGTCACCTAAAAATTATCAAATGTCTGAAGATAGCAGACTGACAAAGACCAAACTAACACTGAAATTTAAAAATTAAAATGCTACAAGATCAAAGTTAAATAAATGTTTCAAAAGTAAAAGTAGGAGATTAGTAACAGAAAAGATAACCAAATTAGACCTATACTTCGATTAACAGGAGAAAGGGAGAGAAAATAGTCAAGCAATTAAGCATGTATAAAAAGCTACCAGAAAGGAAAAGACAAAAGAACCTTTAAAGGGCCTACCCAATGACAACAGTTAAAAAAAAATAGTAAGAGGAAGCTGGAGAGATGGCCTAGCAGTTAAGAGCACTGACTGCTCTTGCAGAGGACCCGGGTTCGATTCCCAGCACCCACATGGAGGCTGAGAACCATCTTTATCTCCAGTTCCAAGGGAATCCGACACCCTCTTCTGACCTCCACAGCACTGCACGACAAGGGTGCACAAACCTACATGCAGACAATACATTCATACCCATAAAAAATAAATAAAATAAATAGTAAGAATGACAATTCCAAAACCAAGATGTATTATAAAATTCCAAATGCCAGTGAAAGAAGATGCTATAAGCTTTCAGGAAAGAAAAAGAACAAAAGAGAAAGGAAGGAAGGGAAGAGGGAGGGAGAAGGGAGGGGAGGGAAAGAAAAAGGGGAAGGGGAAAGGCGGAAGGGGAAGGAAGGGAAAAAGGGGGAAAAGAAAAGGAAAAAGGAAAAAGGGGGAAAAGAGGGAGGGGGAGGGGGGGACGGGAGGGGAAAGGGATGGGGGAAAGGGGAAGGGAAAAGGAAAAAAGAAAAAGGAATAGAAAAAAGAAAGGAAAGTAAGGCTATAAAAGAAAAAAGTTACAGCAACACTAAGACTTCTTAAACATAACATGGCAAAAGACAACACAGCAGCAATGCTGAAAATGTTAATGGGAAATGTTCCTACTCTGTAATCCAACTAAATTATCAATCACATTTAATAACAAGAAATTTCAGAAATAAACTGATTCAGAATATCATCCTTTTCTTAGAACACCAAACAGGAAATCCTAGACTTATAACTGCTTAATAAGCCTTCCACACTGGGCTGGGGAGCACAGAGCTCCAAAGTTTTCCACATATAAAACTGATATTTATGTCAAAGCTGAAAATGTTAATCTTTAGTACAAACTAGAAGAGTGGTCACTAGAGGTCACAGAGAGAGGTATAGAAGAGGCTAGAGAGAAGGTTTAGCAGTTACAAGCACTGGCTGTTCCTGCAGAGACCCAGTTCGAATCCCAGCACCCAGATGGCAGCTGTCCATAATTACAGTACCAGGGGATCCAATGCTCTCTTCTGTCTTCTATGAGCATTGCACAACACAGGTGCACTTACACACATACAGACATAACACTCATGCACATAAATAAATTTTTAAAAATTAAAAAGAGGCTGGAACATGGGAACTACACAAAATCAGGTAAGAATAAATTCTATAGTTAGAAGAAAATAAGTTAGATAAAACATTCTAGAAGAATGTGCTCTATAGCACAGTAGGGTGATTTACAAAATTTAATAAGAGGTTTGAAGAGATGGAAATACTAATTAATCCAATCTGAGCATTATACACTGTAGACCAGTGTCAAATCATCACATTGGACCTCATAGTACATAATTACTATGTAGCCATTAAAAATGTTTTAAAAGTTAAATAATTTATTAAAGCACAGAGTATCATAAAAATTCAAGAACTGCACATCTTTAATCCCAGCACTCTAGGAGGCACAGCCAGGCAGATCCTCTGTGAGACTGAGGCCAGCCTGATCTATATAACAAGTTCCAGGTATAGGGAGATGCTGTCTCAATAAACAAACAAAAATAGGAACAATTTAATGATGGGGTGCCTGGAGTAGCAGGAAGACCTGAATTCAGATCTCACCACCCATATAAAAACTGTTTTGGCTGAGCTTCTGCATGTAAACCCAGGGCTTTGGGGGAAGATAGGAGGATTGCTGGGCTTGATGGCTACTAGCCCAGCACCTGCGGAGAGCAATATATCAGTACACCAGATGTCCCCCTTTGGTCAATGCTCATATATACAGGTACATATAACCACACACGAATGTGCACATACACCACAAAGTACACCATAAACACACACACACACATACACACACATACATTTAAAAACAATAAAAATCAACAATAAAGTCACAGATGAGAAAGTCATTCTGTTCCCAAAATTAAATTTTCTTCAGCAATAGAGAAACCAGAAATTGGTCACAATACAGCCAAGAGAGTATGTATTGCCTCAAAAAGGATAATCATAAACTGCAGGTAAACGTTTTTTAATGATCAAAATACAAAACTAAAACGTAGCATGACTCTGAAAACCGAGGTAAAAAGAAAAGGACCTGTGTGCTCTTCCTTTGCATAGTAATATTAGAACCTACAACACAAACTTTTAGTCTACTATTTGAATCTGAAGTAAATATAACCTCCATACTATAAATGCCATTTGCTGTCTTTCCAATTTTAGAATGCATATATTGACAAAGCATTAAAGACCTAATGATGGTTTAAAGCAGAATACAAATTAACTTCCACAATGTTTAAGTAGAGCTGAGAGTTGGAATAAATAGGCAAAAACAGGTCATCTGACTATTTAGAAAATAGGGGAGAGGAAGAAATACCTATCAGTCATAGCATTCTTGACTTTTTAGTTTTTTTCTCTTTAAACTTTATTTTTTTAAAGACAGGGGCTCCCTATAGCCCCAGCTGGCCTTGAACTCACAGAGATCTGCCTGCCTCTGCCTCCCAAGTACTAGGATTAAAGGCGTGTGCCACCACGCCCAGCTTAAAGATGGTTCTTAGCCGCCATGTAGGTGCTGGGAATGGAACCCAGGTCCTCTGCAAGAACAGTCAGTGCTCTTAACCACAGAGCCATCTCTCCAGCCCCTTGTTTAAACATTTCTAAGAAAATAATGTTCATTTCTTTTTAGAAATATAGAACAAAATGTATATAGTCTTTAATAATTTAGAATTTCAAGATTCATCGTCATAAAATATTAAATTGCTGTGGTCTAGTAATGTGCAGAAGCAGCTTTAATTAATTGCTGGGTTTTATATACCACCACCTTGCACCACATAGTGTTCATGAGTTTGTGAGTCAGGGTCTCATGTATCTCAGGGTGGCATCAAATTTACTTTAGAGCTGAGGGTGTCCTTGAACTTTTGATTCTCTTTCCTTCTACCATACCTGGATGAGAGAACTGTAGATAACATCCCATTTATGCAGTGCTGGGGATGGAATCCAGGATTTCCTCTGTGCTAGGCAAGCAATCTACCAAATGAGCTGCATTGCCAATCCCCATATAAAAATTTTACAGTGTTTTCACAGCTCATCCTAAGTACCTAAAGATATTGTATGCTTAAGTATCATCTGCCTGCCTATGAGTTTTAAGTTAAAGTATAATTCCTAAAAACTAACTTTTGGGGGCTAGAGAGATGGCTCAGTGGTTAAGAGCACCAACTGCTCTTGCAGAGGACTCAGGTTCAATTCCCAGCACCCACATGGTGGCTAAGAACCATCTTTTTTTTTTTTTTTTTTTGATAGCACCATAGTTCACATTTATTAATGAGAAAGTGACTAACCTTCCAGAAACAACATAACCCATAAGAACATTGATTAGTACTGACATTGGTTCCAAGGTGAGTTCAGAGATACAAATGGCAGGATTGTGAACATGGGTCATATGGACATCTACTTGGTATGTGTATTCTGAGTAGCACAGGGCACAGCAGAGAATAAATATTGCACTGATCTTCATGGATCCTTGCTTGTCTGGGTATCCTTTGTGACTTCGTAGAGTGCTAAGAACCATCTTTAAGCCAGGTGTGGTAGCACACGCCTTTAATCCTAGCACTCAGGAGGCAGAGGCAGGCGGATCTCTGTGAGTTCAAGGCCAGCCTGGTCTGAGCTCCAGGCCAGCTGGGGCTATAGGGAGACCCACCACCACCTAACTTTTGAGTTCCTTAAAAAGACATGTGGCGCACGCCTTTAATCCTAGCCCTTGGGAGGTAGAGGCAGGCGGGTCTTTGTGACTTCAAGGCCAGCCTGGTGTACAAAGTGAGTTCCAGGACAGCTGGGGCTACAGGGAGACCCTGTCTCAAAAAGACCAAAAAAAAAAAAAAAATTAAAACAAGCCGGGCGTGGTGGCACACGCCTTTAGTCCTAGCACTTGGGAGGCAGAGGCAGGTGGATCTTTGTGAGTTCAAGGCCAGCCTGGTCTACAGAGTGAGTTCCAGGACAGCTGGGGCTACAGAGAGACCCTGTCTCGAAAAGACCAAAAAAAAAAAAAAAATTAAAACAGGGATCTCACTATGTGGCTGTGGCTGTGGCTGTGGCTGTGGCTGTGGCTGTGGCTGGCCTGGAACTCACTATGCTGACCAGGCTGGCCTCAGACTCAAGGGAATCCACCTGTATCTGCTTCCCAAGTGCTAGCCTTTTACAGGCATGTGCTACCACACCAGGCTTGAGATCTTTATTTTAAATGACTATTTCCAGGGCTAGAGAGATGGCTCAGCGGTTAAGAGCACTGACTACTCTTGCAGAGGACCTGGGTTCGATCCCCAGCACCCACATGGTGGCTAAGAAATGTCTTTAACTCCAGTTCCAGGGGAATCCGATGCCCTCCTCTGACCTCCCAGGCATTGCACACAACACGGGTGCACCAACCTACATGCAGACAGTACACTCATACACATAAGTAAGTAAATAAATAAATAAATTGCTATTTCCATAGCCCTAGCAGAAGTATATCATTTTCGATCTCATTAAGTAAGATTTTTAAAAATATTTTATTATGCCTGCAGAGGTCAGAAGAGGGTGTTGGATCCCCTGGAACTGGAGTTAAGATGGTTGTTAGCAACCACGTGGGTTCTGAGAATCGAACCTGGGTCCTCTGCAAGAGCAATAGTGTTCTTAACCACTGAAGCATCTCACCAGCACCCCCTCCCCATTAAATAAGATTTTTAAAAAATACTATAAACCGGGCCTGGTGGCACACTCCTTTAATCCCAGCACTCGGGAGGCAGAGGCAGGCAGATCTCTGTGAGTTCAAGGCCAGCCTGGTCTACATGCTGAGTTCCAGGCAGCTGGGGCTATAAGGAGAGCCTGTCTCAAAAAGACAGGAAAAAAATACTATAATAAATGTACACTTGTCTTATGTATATGATAGAGAAAATATTTTAACACAGAATAAATTAGCACAGCTCTGTACAAAAGCATAGTGTTACATCCTTCATTTGGCAAATCATGGTCATGAAGACAGTCTCTAGCCTCAAGGAACTCTTATTTACTTATTTGTATTTTATTTGTTTTCATTTTGGTCCTTTTTGAGACAGGCTCTGCCTATACCCCAGCTGGCCTGGAATTCACAGAGATTCACCTGCCTCTGCCTCCTCCTGACTGCTAGGATTAAAGGTGTGTGCCACCATGGCTGGCTGGAACTCAAAAATATGCAAACAGATCATCACTGAGCACAATGTTGTAAGAGCAGTGAGTGATAGAATCAATTCATTGTCTAATACAGCAAAGAAGGGCTTCATGAAGGTGGCATTCAAGGTAAGTTTTGAAGCTTTACTAAAAATGTGCTAAACAAAGAGAAAGGGTGGGCTGCAACTCAAAAGCAGAGAGTATGAAATTCAGTTTGGCAACTGAATTTAGTATAGCCGGAAGAGATTAAAAAGCTGTAAAGATATAAAGGTATATAGGTACTTATATTATCGGAAATGTTTAAAGAACACACCAAAGAAAACTTGATTTTTTATCTTATAGGCAGACAGGATCCAGGTTTGTTTTTGTTTTTTATATTTTATCTACTTTTATTTTATATGTATGAGTATTTTGCCAGTATCTATGGAAGTGCACCATGTGTATGAGTGCCTGCAGAGGCCAGAAGAGGGCACCAGATCCCCTAGAACTAGAGTTAACACAAAGTTTATTAGTTGCCATGTGTGCTGGGAACCAAACCCAGGGTCCTCTGCAAGAGCAACAAGTGCTCTTAACGGCTAAACCATCTCTCTAGCCCCAATAAGAAGACAAATAAAAATTAATTTTAGGGACACTGCTGACTGTATAACAGGTTATCTGAACTAGGGAACTAACTAAAGAAGCACTTCAAATATCTAGATGGATAGTTTTCAAACCATGCTCAGGTATCAATAATTTTTTTTTCTTTTTTGAGACAGGGTCTCTTTATAGCCCCAGCTGTCCTGGAACTCACTCTGTAGACCAGGCTGGCCTTGAATTCACAGAGATCCACCTGACTCTTCCTCTGCCTCCTGAGTGCTGGGATTAAAGGTGTGTGCCACCGTGCCCAGCTTAAAGATGGTTCTTAGCCACCATGTGGGTGCTGGGACTCAAACCCAGGTCTTCTGCAAGAGCAGTCGGAGCTCTTGACCACTGACCCATCTCTCCAGCCCCTTGATAATTTTTATAAACTAAACAATGTGTGGTTTTGCTTTTTTGAGAAAAATAAATATTTACCGTCGTCTTTTGAAGGGTGACTTTGGCATATCTGCTGTAGGGATCATCTGTTCACCTGGCCTTACCCACATTATAGGCCCGTCATCACTCTGGGACCTACACTGTAGTCGGAGGCTGGAAAGTGTACCCCAGGGCAAAGTCATCTAAAAAGCAAATGAGTTAAGTTACATTAAAAATATTTTAGACTAGTTACAGATTATCCCCATCCAAATAAAAATCCTAAAAAATTTTTGTATGTGTATATAAAGAAATAAGTATTATATAATAACAAATAAAAATGAAGTTAGGTACTTTATACTGATACTTTTCTAAACATTTCAAAATATTACATAAAATTTAATTTTTCTAAGATTTATTTAGTACTCTAATAGGTAAGGTGTCCACTTAGGTAATGATCATAACTTAATAATCTAAATGAACACTCACTTTCAGAAATGGTGATTCTTCCAACATATCAAGGAACTCTGGGAAATAATCACCAACTTCTTCATCTACTGCTCCAACAAGACTTATCTGCCGCATCGGACCTGCTCGGTAGGTGCCACAGCAGTATGTCCTATTGACCTATGATGAAATGAGAGAAAGAAAAGGGACTGAAGTGGACTATAAAAGAATGAGAATACTGTTTCCAATATTGCTATTTCTTCTATATACTATGAATTCAATGCTCAATTCTTTGGACAAAGTTAATCACCACAGCCACCCCAATACACTACACATATACTGGTGTGATATATACCACAAACAGAAATTTCAATGCAAGTTAGCCTACAGTTCTAACATCTCAAAGGAAGACATTAAGATAAATTTCTCTGATGATGATCGTTTAACTATGAATACACTTTATTTTACAGAGAAAAAAAAATAAACAATGGAATTGGCAGGTCAAAGAGTAAAAAAATGGTCATAGCCAGATTAATCTTTCATGTCCATTGTGTAGTCCTTAGCTTAATCTTCAAAAGAGAAGTGGACTTTTATCAAACTCAATCTCCCATTACTTTCTCTAAGAGCCTTTACTCTCCAAGCACTTGGGAGGCTAAAGTGAGAGGCCAAGAGAGCTGCAGAGTGAGCCTGAAGCTGGTCTGGGCTACACAGTGAGACTCTGTCTTATAGAATAAAAATGAGGGATAGAAAGATGGCTCGGTATTTGAGAACACTTGCTGCTCTTGCAGAGGACCTGAGTTCAGTTCCTAGCATCCTTACAACCATCTTTCAAAAAAAAAGATCAGCTCGTGATTTCTTTTCTTCCCCAGAAGTCTTCCTGGTTCCTCCCCATTAACTTTCCCTTTTATGAAGTCTAATAGTTGCCTACAAGCACATAGATATTTTCTCTATGCAGGTTGAGACCCTCTTGGGACAAGAGTAGTTCATATTTTGAATTTTTTTAGATATTTGAATATTTGCCAAAACTTTACAAATTGACACCTCACCCTCCCCCAATCTAAGACAGGGTCTGATTAAGTTCCAACTGGCTTGGAACTTGCTATGCAGTGCAGGCTGGCCTTAAACTCACAAGAGATCTGCCTACCCCTGCCTCCCAAGTGCTAGGATACCACGCCCGGCTCCCATAGATAATTTTACAACACCACATATACACACACATATGTGTAGGGAAGAAAAAGACCTTGTTCTCGAGTAGTGAAGATTTCTCAACTTCTGAGTAACCCTTACTCCAAGGTCACTTTAGGTGATCCTTAAGTAACCACTCCATTCTTGCATTCATGTTCATTCATTCATTCTCACACACTAGTCTTCCCAGTTCTGGGGACCAAACCTAGGACATTGCTCAAGCTAAGCACATATTCCATCACTGAACTATATCACCCCCGGGCCTTAACCTTGCCTGTATTTGTATGCATTATTTTCAGTAGCTTTGTATGCTCATGATGCTATAAAAAGCTAGGGTAGGTAGCATGGAAAAGGTACCATGGGCATATCGAGATAAGGAAGAAGAAAAAAGTCTTTTCTAATCATTATCTAAGATAAGCACCCTAAAAGGACCAAAGCAAACTTAACTTTCAATACCAGTTCTTGGAATCCTACTTTCAAGGTTCCCTTGAAATAAAAAACAGTCTCCTCAAAACATCTCCCCAACTAGTCCCAATAAAGAAATTCCTTTATGACAAATAGCTTTCAATCTATATGGAGTAGTACTGGCATTTTATGAGAAGCCCTTTCAAACTTCAAAGCTGAAAATCAAGACCAATTCTAAAGAAGCTATAATGTAGCAGCTTTAAATTTACCTGGCCTGCTAGCTTTAAAGTTAAGTAACCTAATATAATACTAATTTGAAAGACTTCACATTACTTTAAATTTTATACACAACGTTGAGGTTGAATTAATAGTCTTGTATCACACTACTCCAAGTTTACATAATTCAAACACCACTAAATAGCACGTAACTTAAAAACAATTTAAAAATACAGGCACATCCAGGATAATTGGTGTGAAATAAGAAATATGAAGCTTTTTCCTATTTGAAAAGAGAAAAAAACTAAAGGAAGAGGAAAGGAATGAGTATAACCAAGTTTATTTTCATCTACACAAAGAAAAGCTTCTTTTATCATATATCTTTGTACGAGTACTAATGCTGTCCTCATATCCTGTCAAAAATTAATGTTGTTAGTGGGGAAAAATACTCATAAAGTAAATGTGCTACAAAACACAAGCACTAGGTTTTGAGAGCTGTAGTGTGCAAAGTCTATTTGGAAAACTATAGCTAAGTTAGCTTAGCTAGAGAACGGTCTTAAAATACTACCTTCTCATTGTCATATACTAATTTAGTATAAGTAAAGGAATGGCCTCCCTTTTCACCTATAGTTATTTCTAAATATGAGCCCCCTCTGGCTTTCAGTTCTTCCATGTCCAGCTTAGATAGATCTATCCCTCTATCACACTCTACCCTACTCCTTCCACCACCCCTGTCTACAAGTTCTAAGCCTGAAACATCTAAACCCTAAGTCCTACCTCTCGACTACTTTTTCATTCAAAGCCAACCAACTCCCCATCACTTAAGCCCATTTATAATTGAGAATCCCACAATTTGCCATTAAATGCACTCTGACATACCTTTTCTCCAACTATGACTTCAGTAATATTTGTCTCTATTTCCTCTCTACCAAGTCATCTCACATTTATTCATTTTCCATGTCACTGCAATCTGGCTTCTGCCCACCAATTCTTTGAAACAAATGACCAATGACCTCCCCACAAACTTGAGAAATGTCTATTCTTGTTTTCTTAGCTTCTCTTCCAGGCTTTTTCCTCTCTAAAGTGTGATGGCTGCAGAGTTGGCCTATTTCTCATTCAATGTATTATCTGTGGGTGGTTTAAATTTTAACACAAATTTACCACCTATACCCTGACTGCTACATTCCATTTCTAATTCCTTAAATTAAAACTATTCCTCGGGGCTGGAGAGATGGCCTAGCAGTTAAGAGCACCAACTGCTCTTGCAGAGGACCTGGGTTCGATCCCCAGCACCCACATGGAGGCTGAGAACCGTCTTTAACTCCAGTTCCAGGGGAAGCCAACATCCTCTTCTGACCTCCGCAGCATTGCACGACACGGGTGCACAGACCAACATGCAGACAGTACATTCATACACTTACAAAAATAAACTTAAAAAAATTTATTTTTGTAAGTTGTATGAATTTACAGAGTAAATACAATTTCCTCTTGCTCAGCCTCAAATACAATACCTAGAGCCCTAAACACATTTTCTTCTCATGTTCCCTTCTACTCTTAAACTTGCTTTTGCTTGGAGGAGGGTCCTTCTGTCTATGCTTCACCTTCACCGTACAATGCTAATCATTTTCTAATTCCCAAATTAGGAATTTATAAGCCCTCTTCCTCAACTCTTAAAATAACAAATCTCATCCTTCTAAATCTGTAATACCCATTGCCTTACAGCAAAAAATACCATTTCTCATAAAAACCTCTAAACCATTATCCTTGCTTGAAGGTTCCCTACACAGTGCCTACAAATGAACTCCTAAGGAAATAAGCTCAAAATCCTCTTCATGACTAAGTAACTCCTGAGCTGAGTTCTGAAAGAAGTGTCCTGTTTGCCATATTCTAAATACATACTCTAAACAGCCAGCTCTCAGCTTTCCACATGTTGTTGCTACCTATCACTATAACTGTCCCTCTAGGTAACTAAATAGGTCAAAGAAAAGAAAGGAATCAAAACAAGGTTTCAAATGCAAAGAAAACAAGTACATGAAATTTACAGGAATCAGAAAAATTAGATTTGAAGTTATCACTGGATAATAGTAATATTATGAACTTGGGGAAATTGCTCAGAGATAAATACTTGACTGGAATGTGTGGGGCCCTAGATTCAATCCCAGCACTAAACAAAGGGGAAAAAAAAATAGAGGCTTTGGAATTATCTAGAAAGAGTAATTTTTATACTAAGAGTAGAGAGAAAAAAACAGAAACAAAAGTCCAAGAACTAAAGGGATAAAAATAGCTATTTGAGAGAAGACAAGGTGAATGAACTGTGAAGAAGCAGGGTGTAAAGTCTGTAGTCCCTCCCAGGAAGAAGGCTGAGTGGGAAGACCAAGGAGAATAAGAGGAAAAAAGAAGAAACAGCCACAGAGCAATAGCAAGAAGACTACAAAGAATAACTTTTTTTCTTTTTTGGTCTTTTTTTTTTTTCTCTTGAGACAGGATCTCCCTGTAGCCCCAGCTGTCCTGGAACTCACTCTGTAGACCAGGCTGGCCTTGAACTCACAAAGATCCTCTTGCCTCTGCCTCCCGAGTGCTAGGATTAAAGGCACACGCCACCATGCCCAGCAAGAATAACATTTTTTAAAAAGTGGTCAAGAGGCCGAGCATGGTAGCACACACCTTTGATCCCAGCACAGGGGAGGTGGAGGCAGGAGGATCTCTGTGAGTTCAAGGCCAGCCTGATCTACATAGCAAATTCCAGGCCCAGCTGGGGCTATAGGGAAACCGTCTCAAAAAGACCAAAAAAAAAGGTCAAAGAGCTGGCTCGGTGGCTAAAAAGCACTTACTTGCTCTTGCAGGAGACCTGGGTTTGATTCCCAGCATGAACATGATAGTTGACAACTAACTCCAGTTCCAGGGGACCTGACCCCTGACTTGGCCTCAGGATGCCTGCACTCACAAGCACATATGCATACTAAAAATAATAAAAATTAAAACTGTTTTCAAAAAAAAAATTGGGTTTTTTGTTTGGGGTTTTTTTTTTGTCTTTTCGAGACAGGGTCTCCCTATAGCCCCAGCTGGCCTGGAACTCACTCTGTAGACCAGGCTGGCCTTGAACTCACAAAGATCCGCCTGCATCTGCCTCCCAAGTGCTAGGAATAAAGGCATGCGCCACCACGCCCAGCGATTTTTTTTTTTTTAAGAAAAAATACTCAGAATGCATTTTCACTGAAGAACTGGTTAAAAGAAATTGACAAGCAATTGATAAGGAAACATAAGCTGTTCATCTACCCCAGGCACTGGCAAACTCCAATCCACAGAATACAGGTCTGCCAAGCTTGACTGGAACACATCCCACCCATTCATATCTACTCATTTATACTACAACAGCAGAATTAAATACTTCTTGTGACAGACGCATGTAGTAGTCCTTTGCAAAAGAAGTTTACCCACCCCAATTTAAATCACTCACAAAATAAAGCAAGCACTATGTTTAAATATAAACTTTGTTAAACAGAATAATCTGAATTATTCAGTACAGTTTATCTGTAATGCAACATAACTCACATAAATATTTCTGAGCCCATAAGTAATCAACTTACACTCTTACAAAAGAGAGAAAGTTGTTGACTAACACTGTCACTTGCATTAAAAAATTTAATAAATGCAAGTGTTTGAGTTATTTAAATAGCAACAAAAGACTATGAACAAACATCTACCAGGACAAATTCAGCATGTACCAACTGTGTGAATCTGATGCCAAACAAGCAAAACTACTAATTATCCCTAAGTATTCTATCCTCTTTTTAGTGAGAGAATTTCCTGGGCATATGGCCAGTGAGCTAGGCTTAGGTTCCCTGTCAGCTAAGTACAGACTGATTAAATTATAGCCAGTAAGACAACACCAGATACAAATGCAATTTCCCCAAGGAACTAGCTTCTCTTTCACTTCCTCTTTCTCTCTTTGCTTGCAAAATCCTGATTAATGAATGTAGAGCCAAGCTCATCTACCTGTGTGTGCTGGATAGCTTTAGTGTCAACTTGACACACCTGGGTTGAGGGAGCCTCAATTGGGGAATTGGCTCCATTGGATTGGGCTGTGGCCACATCTGTGGAGTATTGTCTTGATTGTTAGGCAATGTGGGAGGGGCCAGCCCACAATGAGTAGTGCCACCCTGGGCAGGTTGTTGTGTACCGTAGAAGGCGGCAGGCTGGGCATGAGCCAGGGGAGCAAGCCAGTGAACAGCATTCCTCCATGGCCTGTGCTTCAGCACCTGACTCCAGGTTTCTGCCTTGAGTCCTGCCTTGGGCTCCCTAAGTGATGAACTGTGACCCAGGAGATGTAAGCTGAATAAACCCTTTCCTCCCCAAGTTGGTGTCGGTCAGAGTGTTTTGTCACAGCAATGGAAGACAAACTAGGACACTGTGTAACTCAAGAACAAATAGCCAAGCTTATAGACAGAAGGAAACTAGGATCCTAGATGACATGAAATAATGTTACTGAACTAACTTCAAACTACCATATATGGGGTCTCCTTGTTATAGCAATTTTATCTATATCTTGTGTACTCTTTGTTCAAAGAGAGGAAGAGCCGTACTGACAGTATTCTGACCTGAACTAAAAAAAATATCTATAGTGCACCCAAGAGAATAATTCAGGTGATTAGGAATTTGCCAACCAAAAAAGTAAAAGGACAAGTGCAAGTTTAAGGTATTCTTAGGGGGTGGAGAGATAGCTCAGCAGTTAAGAGCATACACATACTGCTCTTGCAGAGAACCCAGGTTCTATTCCCAACACCCATGTCAGGCTCACAACCTCTTCTAACTCTTAGCTCCAGCTCCAGGGGATTCAGCATCCTCTTTTGGGCTCACATGTACACAGCCCCACACAGAACATACATGGATAGACATGATTAATAAATTTTTCAAGGTATTTTTAAAATATTGACTTGAGAAAATGCTAAGAAAAACACAAGAGTTTTCAAATACTTGGAGCCTACTCTGATTTATAGTAGACCTCAAAGGCTCACATGCAGAAAGCTTGGTCTGAGTACCCAAAAATAAGAGCTATTTTTTTTTATTTTTTATTTTTTTTTCTGTATGTGTATGAATGTACTGTCTGCATGTAGGTCTGTGCACCCGTGTCGTGCAAAGCTGCGGAGGTCAGAAGAGGGTGTCGGATTCCCCTGGAACTGGAGTTCTCCTGGAATTGGAGTTACAGACGGTTNAACTAAATAGGTCAAAGAAAAGAAAGGAATCAAACAAAGTTTCAAATGCAAAGAAAACAAAGTACATAAATTTACAGGAATCAGAAAAATTAGATTTGAGTTATCACTGGATAATAGTAATATTATGAACTTGGGGAAATTGCTCAGAGATAAATACTTGACTGGTATGTGGGCCCTAGATTCAATCCCAGCACTAAACAAAGGGGAAAAAAAAAAATAGAGGCTTTGGAATTATCTAGAAAGAGTAATTTTTATACTAAGAGTAGAGAGAAAAAAACAGAAACAAAGTCCAAGAATAAAGGGATAAAAATAAAGCTATTTGAGCAGAAAGACAAGGTGAAATGAACTGTGAAGAAGCAGGGTGTAAAGCTCTGTAGTCCCTCCAGGAAGAAGGCTGAGGTGGGAAGACCAAGGAGTAAAAGAGGAAAAAAAAGAAGAAACAGGCCACAGAGACAAAGCAAGAACTAAAAGAAAAAACTTTTTTTCTTTTTTGGCTTTTTTTTTTTTTCTCTTGAGGACAGGATTCCCTGTAGCCCCAGCTGTCCTGGACTCACCTTGTAGACCAAGGCTGGCTTGAACTCCACAAAGATCCTCTTGCCTCTCCTCGAGTGCTAGGATTAAAGGCACACGCCACCATGCCCAGCAAGAATAACATTTTTTAAAAAGTGGTCAAGAGGCCGAGCATTGGTAGCACACAACCTTTTGATCCAGCACAGGGGAGGTGGAGGCAGGAGGATCTCTGTGAGTTCAAGGCCAGCCTGATCTACAATAGCAAATTCCAGGCCCAGCTGGCGATAGGGAAACCGTCTCAAAAAAGACCAAAAAAAAAGGTCAAAAGAGCTGGCTCGGTGGCTAAAAAGCACTTACTTGTTCTTCAGGAGACCTGGGTTTGATCCCAGCATACATGAGCAGTTGAGAACTTTACTCCAGTTCCAGGGGACCTGACCCCTGACTTGGCCTCAGGATGCCTGCACTCACAAGCACATATGCATACTAAAAAATAATAAAAATTAAAAAACTGTTTCAAAAAAAAAAAAATGGGTTTTTTGTTTGGGTTTTTTTTGTCTTTTCGGGACGGGTTCCCTAAGCCCCAGCTGGCCTGGAACTCCACTCTGTAGACCAGGCTGGCCTTGAACTCCACAAAGATGCCTGCATCTGCCTCCCCAAGTGCTAGGAATAAAGGCATGCGCCACCACGCCCAGCGATTTTTTTTTTTTTTAAGAAAAAATACTCAGAATGCATTTTCACTGAAGAACTGGTTAAAAGAAATTGACAAGCAATTGATAAGGAAACATAAGCTGTTCATCTACCCCAGGCACTTGCAAAACTCCAATCCACAGAATACAGGTCTGCCAAGCTTGACTGGAACACATCCCACCCATTCATATCTACTCATTTATACTACAACAGCAGAATTAAATACTTCTTGTGACAGACGCATGTAGTAGTCCTTTGCAAAAGAAGTTTACCCACCCCAATTTAAATCACTCACAAAATAAAGCAAGCACTATGTTTAAATATAAACTTTGTTAAACAGAATAATCTGAATTATTCAGTACAGTTTATCTGTAATGCAACATAACTCACATAAATATTTCTGAGCCCATAAGTAATCAACTTACACTCTTACAAAAGAGAGAAAGTTGTTGACTAACACTGTCACTTGCATTAAAAAATTTAATAAATGCAAGTGTTTGGAGTTTATTTAAATAGCAACAAGAAAGTAACTAGACAACAAACATCTACCAGGACAAATTCAGCATGTACCAACTGTGTGAATCTGATGCCAAACAAGCAAAACTACTAATTATCCCTAAGTATTCTATCCTCTTTTTAGTGAGAGAATTTCCTGGGCATATGGCCAGTGAGCTAGGCTTAGGTTCCCTGTCAGCTAAGTACAGACTGATTAAATTATAGCCAGTAAGACAACACCAGATACAAATGCAATTTCCCCAAGGAACTAGCTTCTCTTTCACTTCCTCTTTCTCTCTTTGCTTGCAAAATCCTGATTAATGAATGTAGAGCAAGCTCATCTACCTGTGTGTGCTGGATAGCTTTAGTGTCAACTTGACACACCGGGTTGAGGGAGCCTCAATTGGGGAATTGGCTCCACTTGGATGTGGGCTGCTCACATCTGTGGAGTATTGTCTTGATTGTTAGGCAATGTGGAGGGCCAGCCCACATGAGAGTGCACACCCTGGGCAGGTTGTTGGTGTTACCGTAGAAGGCGGCAGGCTGGGCATGAGGCCAGGGGGCAAGCCCAGTGAACGAGCATTCCTCCATGTGCCTGTCTGTGCTTCAGACCTGCTCCAGGTCTGCCTTGAGTCCCTGCCTGGCTCCTAATGATGGACTGTTGACTCTGGAGAGTATAAGCTGAAAAACCCCTTCTCCCCAAGTTGGTGTCGGTCAGAGTGTTTTTCACACCAATAGAAGACAAAAGAAACAGAAATGTGTACCAGAAGGAGTGGGGTATTGCTGTTGACCAAGTGACTTGGTGTTTTGGGGAAGGATTGTGGAGCGTGTGGAACTTTTGACTGGGAAGATCATTGAATGACTAAAGATTGTTGCTGTGGTAGATTTGAGACAGTTTTGCTGAAAGAGTTGTAGAAGATGGAGGCCTGGCTTGTGAAGTTTCTAGTTTCAAAGGGGAGCAGAGATCATCAGGACTATGTAATCTGTGGGTTCTGATCAGCTGGGGCTGAAGAATCAGCTGTAAGTAACAAGAGACCAGAACCTGAAGTGAAAGTTTTGTTGTACTGGGACAACTGATGCTGGTTAGCTGGGGCTGAAAAATCAGCTGTAAGTAACAAGAGACGTGGTGAACTCTTCTGGGAAGAATTGCTTCAGGGTCAGCACACAGAAGCTGTGTTCCAGAAGGGGCCTGAGCCTCCATCTCAAGCCAGAAGCAGGACTTGGTAGTGTGTAAGAATCTCCTATATGGTTCTGGTGTTGAAATTTGGGGGGGTCACAGAGAGCAGCCGATGCTTGGCACTGTGAGAGGTCAGGAAAGAACACTGGTGGAAGTGCACCTCAGCTGCCTGAAGACCCCAGGATTGCAGGGGTCATGGAGAAAAGCTGAGGCTTTGCACCAGGAGAGGTCAGAAGAGACCATTGAAGGTGCTGCCTCAGTTTCAGTGGCGACCCCAGCTTTTTGGAGATACTGGGACCACGAGACGACCACCAAGAGCAGCAGCAGGTGTGGAATGGAGTTGGCCTGGGCCTGGGAGATGAGCTGTGTGTGCCACGGATGACCGAGTCGGAGAGGGGGAGCTGCTAAGACTCTTTGGAGCCCAGAAGATCGTGAGTGAATCCCAGGTGTCCAGCCCTGAGCTACTTGCTGGACTTGGGTTTTGTTTGAGAGTGCCTGATTCTTCCCTTTGAAATAAGACAGTACTTGTTTGGGATTTTACAGCAGCCCACAGTTAAGACTTTTAACAGACTGAACTTTTAAGTGTTGGGACATTTTTAAGGACTGTGGGGCTTTTAAGGTTGTACTGTCTTGGACTGTGATTAATGTTAACATCAAACTTTGGGGATAAGAACTGGAAAGGTGGTGGTTTAATAGTGATGTGTTTTGTGTGTCAAGTTGACAAGGGGTCAATTGTGCTAGATAGCTTTAGTGTCAACTTGACACACCTGGGTTGAGGGAGCCTCAATTGGGGAATTGGCTCCAATGGATTGGGCTGTGGCCACATCTGTGGAGTATTGTCTTGATTGTTAGGCAATGTGGGAGGGGCCAGCTCACAATGAGTAGTGCCACCCTGGGCAGGTTGTTGTGTACCGTAGAAGGCGGCAGGCTGGGCATGAGCCAGGGGAGCAAGCCAGTGAACAGCATTCCTCCATGGCCTGTGCTTCAGCTCCTGACTCCAGGTTTCTGCCCTGAGTCCTGCCTTGGGCTCCCTGAGTGATGAACTGTGACCCGGGAGATGTAAGCTGAATAAACCCTTTCCTCCCCAAGTTGGTGTCGGTCAGAGTGTTTTGTCACAGCAATGGAAGACAAACTAGGACACTGTGTAACTCAAGAACAAATAGCCAAGCTTATAGACAGAAGGAAACTAGGATCCTAGATGACATGAAATAATGTTACTGAACTAACTTCAAACTACCATATATGGGGTCTCCTTGTTATAGCAATTTTATCTATATCTTGTGTACTCTTTGTTCAAAGAGAGGAAGAGCCGTACTGACAGTATTCTGACCTGAACTAAAAAAAATATCTATAGTGCACCCAAGAGAATAATTCAGGTGATTAGGAATTTGCCAACCAAAAAAGTAAAAGGACAAGTGCAAGTTTAAGGTATTCTTAGGGGGTGGAGAGATAGCTCAGCAGTTAAGAGCATACACATACTGCTCTTGCAGAGAACCCAGGTTCTATTCCCAACACCCATGTCAGGCTCACAACCTCTTCTAACTCTTAGCTCCAGCTCCAGGGGATTCAGCATCCTCTTTTGGGCTCACATGTACACAGCCCCACACAGAACATACATGGATAGACATGATTAATAAATTTTTCAAGGTATTTTTAAAATATTGACTTGAGAAAATGCTAAGAAAAACACAAGAGTTTTCAAATACTTGGAGCCTACTCTGATTTATAGTAGACCTCAAAGGCTCACATGCAGAAAGCTTGGTCTGAGTACCCAAAAATAAGAGCTATTTTTTTTTATTTTTTATTTTTTTTTCTGTATGTGTATGAATGTACTGTCTGCATGTAGGTCTGTGCACCCGTGTCGTGCAAAGCTGCGGAGGTCAGAAGAGGGTGTCGGATTCCCCTGGAACTGGAGTTCTCCTGGAATTGGAGTTACAGACGGTTCTTAGCCGCCATGTGGGTGCTGGGGATCGAACCCGGGTCCTCTGCAAGAGCAGTCAGTGCTCTTAACCTCTAGGCTATCTCTCCAGCCCCCAAGAGCTATTTTTTAAAGCATAAAACAAAACTAGCCGGGCATGGTGGTGCACACCTTTAATCCTAGCACTCGGGAGGCAGAGGCAGGCGGATCTTTATGAATTCAAGGCCAGCTTGGTCTACAGAGTGAGTTCCAGGATAGCTGGGGCTACAGGGAGACACTGTCTCGAAAAGACCAAAAAAAAACCCCCCAAACAACATAAAACTAAAAACAAAGGACATGTTTTTGTTTGTTTGTTTGTTTGTTTAGGGGGGTTGTCTGGTTTTGTTTTGGTCTTTTTGAGACATAGTCTCCAAGTAGCCCCAGCTGGCCTGGAACATGTAGATCAGGCAGGCCTCAGACTCACAGAGATCCGCCTACCTCCAGAATTAAAGGCAGGAGCCATCAGGCCTGGCCCGAAAGACATGGGTTTAAAGTCTGGAATCAATTTGATGGCCTTACTTACTATCTCTCTACTCTACAGACAAAAAGATGAGATATAAGCATGGCAGGGACACACTGAAAATGGAAGATTAAGTAAAATTCCCTTAATCAACTTATCTCCTTAAACAGCTCAGCTCCAAGAATCCTAGCTTTGGGGGGGGGGGGGTGTAACCTATTCTAACTTCCTGGCAGAAATGTAATGTCCTTAAGTACAGAAATTAACAGCCCCTAGAAAAGAACTGTAAACCCTGACATTCAGAGCTTTTCTCACAAAGTTAAGAATTCCCTATTAAGTCATCAACTGATAAGCCTCACCTATGTGCTTCCCAGAGTTTCTGGTCAGTTTTATGACTCATGTTTAAATATGAACAGATCACCAGATTACTTTTGAATTTAACCTGTGACATAAACAGAAGATTAAAACAATTTGAGCCAGGCTTGATGGCACACACCTTTAATCCCAGCACTCAGGAGGCAGAAGCAGGTGGATCTGTGAGTTCAAAGCCAGTCTAGCAGGTAGTACTACAGGGGAGACCCTGTCTCAAAAACACCAAAAAAACAAACAAACAAACAAAAAAACACCACAGAGTTTAAGGGATTGGAGAAATAGCTCAGTGGTTAAGAACAGTAACTGTTCTTGCCAAGGACCCAGGTTTGGTTCCCAATACCCACCCAGGAACCATCCATAACTTCAGTTCCAGGAATCTGACACCCTCTTCTGACCTCCACAGGCAGTGCAAAAAACAGGTACACTTACATGCACACAGCCAATATACTCATACACATAAAATAGAAAACTGATTCAATAACTAAAATAATTTCACCATAAAAATAAAAAGATATTGCACACATAATAACAGAAAGTTACAAAATAGGAACAGAAAACAAGAATAAAACTTCTCAAATTCAAAACATTATAGCTAGAATTCATCAACCATAAGAAATATGGACAATTGAGTCACCCCAGAAAGTAGAAAAAGAAAAATATATTCAGACAAAAAAAAAAAAAAAAAGAAAAAAATCAGAGCGCAAGCCTGCGTTGGTCTAAGAGTTTAGATCAGCCAGAGCAACACAGCATGCCCCCTCTCCAAAGAAAAGAAAATTAGAGATAGAGAGATGGTGCCATGAAGCTTGATGGCATGAGTTCAATCCCCAGTACCAACATGGTAGAAGGAAAGAATACTAACTCCCAAAAGCTGTCCTTTGTAGTCCTTATGTATACTAGTTTGTGTGTGTGTGTGCATGTGTGTATAAAATAAATTTACTTTAAAAAATGTAAAAAAATAAGAGGATGAGTTGAGAGACTGACATATAATAAAATTTCCAGAGGGAAATAAAATAATGAAAGCTGAGGAAAGGAAAAGAGCAAAGACTCAATGGCTGGGAATGCAGGTCAGTTCCTAACACCTTGAGACTCTGGGCTCAATCCCTACCAGAAAGAAGGGGAAAGCAAAAGACAACAGAGGAGAGGGAGGGAAAGGGAAAAAGAAAGGAAAAAATACTGGAAAATTTACTCAAATAAAAGGACATATATTTCTATAATAAAAAGGCAGAGGAGACCACTACATTGATGATGTTTCATGACAGCTGTTTGTAGTTCTAATTCTTTATATGATTGAAACATTTCATAGTAATTTTAAAAATCATTCTATTATTTACTTTATGTATATGAGTGCTTTGCCTGCATGTATGTAGGTGCATCTGTGTCATGCAATACCCATGGAGGCCAGAAGAGGTGGTCAGATCTCCTGAAGCTTGAGTTACAGATGGTGGTGAGCTACCATGTAAGTGCTAAGAATGGGAACAGCCCTATACGAAAACAGCCAGTGCTCCTAACCACTGAGCCATCTCTCCAGGCCCCACAGTAATTTTTTAAAGAATAAAGACCCATCCAAAAGAACATTACCCTTGGTATTCCCAATTTTTCTTTTCGGCCTTTTTGAGAAAGAGTTCCTTGGAGCCTTGGCAGCCCTGGAACTCACTATGCAGACCAGGCTGGTTTTGAAATCACTGCCTGCCTCCAGCTCCCCAGTGCATGGAAGTTAAAAACTTCCCAAGGAAGGGGGTGGGAGAAGAGAGGTACCCTAAAAGGGTGAAGAATGATGACAACATGGGATTTCTCAACATAAACCCTCAAAGTTTAAAGACATGAACAATGCCTTTACAAACCTGAAGAAAATGACCTATAACCTAGAACTCTGTGCCTATCTAAACTACTAGCCAAGTAGTAGAACAAAGACTTCATATACCTTAGGTCTTATTTGAGTCATTTAATTCAGATAA
Source organism: Rhizomys pruinosus (assembly GCA_009823505.1). NCBI lineage: Eukaryota > Metazoa > Chordata > Mammalia > Rodentia > Spalacidae > Rhizomys > Rhizomys pruinosus. Next base: position 1,709,387 of record VZQC01003433.1, on the reverse strand, counting down.
TAGTTGTAGAATATTGAAACAGAGTAAAAAAAAAAAAAAAGGCAAATACAAGTCCCAAGATATACATGTTATGCATGTGGATAGACATTTATACAAATTAACACGGTAACATTATAAAACAGTAAACAACATAAATGTCCAAGGACAGAAGAATTGTGATTAGCATAAAATAGGACTCCCAGTACAGAGGCTGGCAATCAATAACTAAGACTTATGAACACCAACAAAATTCTTATAAAATACAGTTGAACTAAAACATGTGAATAATGTGATATACTATTGAAAGTTGTAGCCGGGCGTGGTGGCGCACGCCTTTAATCCTAGCACTCAGAAGGCAGAGGCAGGCGGATCTTTGTGAGTTCAAGGCCAGCCTGGTTACAGAGCGAGTTTCAGGACAGATGGGGCTACAGGGAGACCCTGTCTCAAAGAGACAAAAAAAAAAAAAAATTATATATGTTATTTTTATATTCATACCTGTCAGTATTCTGTCTCTCTCTTGCTACATATGACCTGGGGTAAGTAAACTGCTCAGAGCCCGTTAATGAATCTTTAAATATACAGTGGTACATCAAATCAGAGCCTCTGTCTTAACAGTGCCAACCTGAGGCTATTTTTTTTCCTGAGATGCTAAAGAGAACACAAGGTCTGGCTCTCAGCACCAGAGTGATGATCATGCAGACATAAACTGACAAGAGACGACAACCACAAGGGTGACCACTTCTGAAGTGATAGACACACAGACATTAGTCATCTAGCACATAAAAATATATCATAAAAAGTACACAGTAAACACTTACATCCAGCTCCTCTTCCCTCCCTAGTAGGTCAGGGTTGCTAAATGTTCTGTTAGTAGAACCCAAATTGAGCTTGAGGCCCTCAAGACACATATGAACAGTAAAATCTTAAAAGAGCCATGAAAATTATAAACTACAAATTCAAGATATAGATTTACTTTTGTGAAGAAAACAAAAGTTTTCAAAAAAAATTCCTCCAATTCAAGTGATATGTGTATGTATACATTTATGTGTATATATATATATATAACTATGCGTATATATATGTATATATACTGTAGCAATACAAGTTGGAGAGAACAACAAAAGAACTGGAAAAAAAAAAACTCTGGAAAGACAAGAAAAAGATGCAGGACATGTAAGCAGAGTTCAGGGACTCGGGTGGGGTGGGGGGCATGGAAAGGGACGCGACTCTAGATTTGATTGAGAAATGATGTATGACTTATGGAAAAAGTTTAATAATAAAAATTTTTTAAAAAGGGAAGTGTACACAGGCTTGTGGAAGCAGGCTGTCACTGAACTGCACCCTACCTGTCTGGGATGCTCAAGTTCCCTGTTCACTCAACTGGTCATGTCCAACCACAGAATTTGTGGGGCCCTTTGTAAATGAAAGCACTAAAACATAAAGCTTTTTCCTTTTTGGCATGGCTTAAAAAAAAAGTTTATTCTTTGTTTTTTTTTTTAAGTTAAGTATAGATACAAAGCAGCAAATTTGTATAATTTATCTCTTTTCATATGGAATTGATGCAACAGTTGGAAATATAGAGATGAGTAATTGTTGTTAAATATCCTAAGCAGCCGGGTGTGGTGGCACACGCCTTTAATCCTAGAACTTGGTAGGCAGAGGCAGGCGGATCTTTGTGAGTTCAAGGCCAGCCTGGTCTACAGAGCGAGTTCCAGGACAGCTGGGGCTACAGGGAGACCCTGTCTCGAAAAGACCAAAAAAAAAAAAAAAAAATATCCTAAGCAAATGGGTACAGTTTCTATTTGGGATGATGGAAATTTTTCTGGAAATAAAGTGATGTAGTTGTATAACATTCTAAGTGTAATGAATGCTATAGAATCACACACTTAAAAATGGCCCAAATGGGCCTAGCGGTTAAGAACACCGACTGCTCTTGCAGAGGACCCAGTTTCAATCCCAAGCACCCACATGGCAGCTGAGAACCGTCTGTAACTCCAATTCCAGGAGAACTCCAGTTCCGGGGGAATCTGAGACCCTCTTCTGACCTCCGTGGCATTGCACAACACAGGTGCACAAACCTACATGCAGACAGTACATTCATACGCATACAAAAATAAAAAAAATAAAAATAAAATAAAAAATTAAAAAAGTTACATACTTAAAAAAAAAATAAAAATGGCCCAAATGATAAAATTTGTATATATACAAAATATATATTACACTCATACACATACAATAAAAACATTTTTTCTTTTGTTCTTTAGAGACAGGGTCTGATAGCCCCAGCTGTCCTGGAACTCACTTCGTAGGCCAGCCTGACCTTGAACTCAGAGATCCGCCTGCCTCTGCCTTCAAAGTGCTGGGATTAATTAAAGACATGGTCCACCTCACCCAGCAAAAAAAATTTTTAATTAAAAAACTATGGAGAATGACTGAAAAAGATGTTGACCTCTGGTCTTCACATGCACACATGCAAACACTCTCATACACACGTGTGTACATCCACATGAATATATACATATACCACACATACACAAGTTTTTCACATAAGTTTTCAGTTACAGAGAACAGGCAAGCATGCTGACCTTTCTAAGCATGCTACAGGGCTATAGAACCTTATAAAGTGATAAAGTCTCAAATAATTACCAATCCAAAAATAGGTTTTAAAAAGAACTATGTGCTGGCTGGGCGTGGTGACGCACGCCTTTAATCCTAGGGAGGCAGAGGCAGGCGGATCTTTGTGAGTTGAAATCCAGCCTGGTCTAAAGAGTGAGTTCCAGGCCAGCTGGGGCTACAGGGAGACCCTGTCTTGAAAAGACCAAAAACAAACAACAACAACAAAAAGAACTATGTGCTATGTAGAGAGGTTAGAAAAGGCTGTATCTGAATTTATGTCATGAAACCTAAGACTCTACCTACAGATCAAATGGAAAGAATGAGAAGAATGGCAGATAGCATGTGGTAGAAAACAATGTCTCTTAAACTTGCCTGATTACAGGAACCAAATTATCTGGGGCACTTATCTCAGGCCATACTCTAGATTTAATCAGATTGTTTTTTAGTTTTTATTATTTTTTTCTGTGTATGAGCATAATGCCTGCATGTAAATAAGTACACCTGTGCTGTGCAGTACCCTTGGAGGCCACAAAAGGGTCGTTGAATCCCTGGAACTGGAGTTATAGACCATTGTAAACTACAACGTGGTGCTGGGAACAGCGGGTGCTCTGAAAGACTGAGCCTTTGTGGCTTGTATTTTCAATTAGCAACTCCAGATTTTCCCATAGACATAACACATTTTAAATATTCTGGTCTAGAAATTTCATATGTGAAAGCATAAAACAAGTTGAGCTCTAGAATTTCCTAAAGTGTATTACAGCACAGTGGACAGAGGAAGAAACACATTACAGGAAGGTAAGAACAAAGTAATGCTACTATAAAAGCAAAAGACACATGCCAGCAGGGAAAAACTCACCTTTCAAAAAAATCAGGAGAAGGGGTCTGGAGAGAGAGCCTAGCGGTTAAGAGCACTGACTGCTCTTGCAGAGAACCTGGGTTAGATCCCCAGCACCCACACAGCGGCTAAGAACCATTTGTAACTCCAATTCTAGGAGAATTCCAGTTCCAGGGGAATCCGAGACCCTCTTCTGACCTCCGAGGCATTGCACAACACAGGTGCACAAGCCTACATGCAGACAGTACACTTGTACACATACAAAAAAATTTTTTTTTAATTAAATAAAAAAAAAATCAGGAGAGGATGTGAAATTAATCATGCCTTGTATGCAAAGAAGTCAATGTTTATAATAGCTACAAAATAGTAACCAATTATCATTTTTTTAATCTTTTTAATTTTATTTATTTATTTTTTGTATGTCTATGAATGTACTGTCTGCATGTAGGTCTGTGCACCCGTGTCGTGCAATGCCACGGAGGTCAGAAGAGGGTCTCGGACTCCCCTGGAACTGGAGTCAAAGACGGTTCTCAGCCACCATGTGGGTGCTGGGGATCGAACCCGGGTCCTCTGCAAGAGCAGTCAGTGCTCTTAATCCCTAGGCTATCTCTCCAGTCCTACCAATTATCTTTTAATATACACTGTTCTATGTCAGCATAGCTGTGGTTCTTCAGACACACAACTTCAGACTTCCAGCATTTTCTGAGTTCCACTATGTAAAGTCTACTATGTCCCCAATATATACAACTTTTAAAAATAATCAGTTAATACTTAGGAGAATACCAAGCTTGAAATGTACTATACTGAAACCGTATTTATAAGATGAGTAAGTTATTCTACAGCACTCATACTTCAGGAAGTCTATTTAAGCCAACTGTTTAAAAAACAGAAAAAGACTAGCCAGGAATCTTCCTAACCTTGTGACCTATGAGTAGAAAAACATTCTTTAAAACGTCCAGTGGAAAAGCAGCATGGGGCTGGACAGATGGCTTAGTGGTTGGGAGCACTGACTGCTCTTGCAGAGGACCTGGGTTCAATTCCCAGCACCCACATGGCGGCTAAGAACCATCTTTATCCCTGAACTGATGGGGGGGGGAGGAGACCATCTTTAAGCCAGGTGTGGTGGCACACGCCTTTAATCCCAGCACTTTGAAGGCAGAGGCAGGCGGATCTCTGTGAGTTCAAGGCCAGCCTGGTCTACAGAAGTTAATTCCAGGCCAGTCTCAAAAAAAAATAAAACAATTAAAAAAAAGAAAAGCAGTATGAGTGGGTCAGTGAGTTTATTACAGCTATACTTACAAGAGAAAAGAAAAGGGGCTGGAGAGATGGCCTAGCGGTTAAGAGCACCAACTGCTCTTGCAGAGGACCAGGGTTCGATCCCCAGCACCCACATGGTGGCTGAGAACCGTCTATAACTCCGATTCCAGAAGAACTCCAGTTCCAGGGGAATCCGACACCCTCTTCTGACCTCCGAGGCATTGCACGACACGGGTGCACAAACCTGCATGCAGACAGTACATTCATACACATAAAATAAATAAATAAAAATTAAAAAAAAGAAAAGAAANTATTATTAAAAAAAAAACAAAAAACAAGAGAAAAGAATCGGCTTACCCTATTTTTATTCATGCTGTTTTATTTTATAAAGCCAGCAACTTTAAATATTTCTTTTTTGGGGGGGGGTCTTTTCAAGACAGGTTCTCCCTGTAGCCCCAGCTGTCCTGGAACTCTCTCTTTAGACCAGGCTGGCCTTGAACTCACAAAGATCCGCCTGCCTCTGCCTCCCAGTGCTAGGATTAAAGGCATGCACCACCACACTCGGCATAAATATTTCTTTCTTTTTATACAATGCACTGATGCTTAGAGTTTCTCAAGTGTTTAGTTATTTCCCAACTACATACCATTCTACATAATTTCACTCTTTATTACCAATGTAATTAGATTAGATTAGAAAAATGTTAATTAGATTAATCAAAGGCCAGGGAGCTAATGAGCCTTACCCCAACACATGATAGGGAAATAACTGTTTTCTTCTAAAACAAGACATTAAAGTTAGAGACTCCAATCTTGTAGAACATTACCATTTTACAGAGTAATAAAGGTAACACTTATAAGTAGTGCTACCTAACTAAAAGTTTAAATGATATGCTCCTGCCCAGGGCCAGTGGTATAATGGATAACTTGAATGACTACAAATCAGAAAAAAGTATTCGCATGAGACCTATCATAAAAATACAGAAATTTTATGGAGAAAAAAACAGAACTTAAAATAGAAATATTTGTCTTCCTTCACACATACCTTCCTCTCCATGAATGGCCTTCATATAGTTTCTATAAAGTGAGAAGTCTCAGTGCTATTTTAAATTTTTATTTATTTTTATGTGTGTTTTGTCTGCATGCATATCAGTGTACCATATGTGCAATGCCTGTGGAAGTCAGAAAAGGGCATCAGCTTCCCTGGAACTAGAGTTATGGATGGTTGTTAGGTGCTATGTAGGTGCTGGGAACCAAACCCAGGTCCTCTTAACTGCTAGGCCACCTCTCTAGCCCCAAGTCTCAGTTATACTTAAAACAATTTCTACTTAACTTCACTACATTTGTTCACGTTTGTTAACCATTTTGGTTTGTAAATCATGTACGTATAGATTTTAAGATCTATGGCCTTGCCAGTCCATCAGCACTACCAGGGAGTGTTAGAAATGTAGTTTACAAAGCCCTTCTCTATCTACATCTCCAAAATCAAAATCTCCATTTTAACAAGATTCTCTGTTGATAGACTTTTATACCATTCACACAGATATGAAGAAACGATTCTTAAAGGATCGTCTTATTTCACCTTGGAGAGGAGATACTCAAAATATTATTGCCAACTATATTCCTTAATATAAAAGAAGGACTTGGATGGCTTCCCCTTTTCTAAAACCCTGTTAGTCCTCAAGAGAACCAAAATACCTTAACTTTTCTTATCAATTCATCTGTTGCTACAGGATTACTATAATGTAAAGAAGCCAAGGATCACACTTATTTTACAACTATAACAACCAAGTTTAAAGTCATTTAAGAGTTTTCAAGTACCACGCACAATATGGGTGCACTTACACACACACACGGGCAACACATACACATAAAATAAAAATAACAAATATTTTAAGTTTTCAAATACCCAAAACTATAAGATACACCTAAATATAAATACCATAAGTCACATTCCTAAAGTGTAAGTAATTAAGTTTTTTTTAAGGAAAAAGATATTTCTATCTGAACACTAATTTTTCTCTACTAACCATTAATATAAAGATTCCACAAGCATTCAGATATTTTTGGTCAAAACTTGTATTTAAGCTGAGCATGGTGAACTGGGCATGGTGGTGAACATCTCTAATTTCACCACTTGGGAGGCAGAGGCAGGGGAATATCTGACAGGTCAAGGCCAGCCTGGTCAAAAAGTTAAGTTCCAGGCCACATGGGGCTACAAAGAGACCCTGACTGAAAAAGACCAAAAAGAAACAACAAAAAACTCCTGGTATTTAGCCAATGACTGCTTAAAAATTAATGAATAACACTACAGAATTATAGATAACATACTATCCTAATAATGTGTATTCCTTTAGATAAGAAACTCAAATTCACAAAGTTAGCCTTTATCAGCTGTGAAGGCGCATGCCTTTAATCCCAGCACTAGGGAGGCAGAGTCAAGAGGATGTCTGTGAGTTCAAGGCCAGCCTGGTCTACACAGCAAGCTCCAGGTCAGCTGGGACTAAAGGGAGACCCTGTCTCAAAAAAACAAAAAACAAAAAAAACAAAAACCCACAACTGGTTTACGACTTTGTTCTGTTACTATAAAAATTTCTTGAAAGTGTTGCCATGTTTGAACATGACATTTGGGTGATCTAAAACTGTGTTTTTGGGGGCCACATATTTGGCTGCAGAATAAACTATCTCCTATTCCCTTTGAGGTGAGAGCTGTTTGATGTTGACAACTTCCTCCTAGTAGGATAGACTTCTAAAGCAGTGCTTCAGAAACCTTAAGTGCATGACAGTCATCTGGAGATCTTCAAATATGCAGATTCTGATTTAATCTCAGTAAAACCAAGAGAATACTTTTTTTTTTAACGTGTACGAGTGTGCTGTCTTCATGTAGGTTGGTGCACCCATGCCATGCAATGCCATGGAGGTCAGAAGAGGACGTCAGATTCCCCTGGAACTGGAGTTAAAGACGGTTCTTAGCCGCCATGTGGGTGCTGGGAATCGAACCCAGGTCCTCTGCAAGAGCAGTCAGTGCTCTTAACCGCTGAGCCATCTCTCCAGCCCCAAGAATACATTTATAACAAGAATGTGGTGATGGAAAAATATGCTTCAAGAACACTTTGAAAAGGCATCATTTGCTGGGCATGGTGGAGCACGCCTTTAATTCTAGCACTGGGGAGGCAGAGGCAGGCAGATCTCTGTTGTGAGTTCAAGTGGGGCTACAGGGAGACCCTGCCAAGAAAGGAAAGAAAGGAAAGAAAGGAAAGAAGGGAAGGACGGAGGGAGGGAGGGAGAGAGGAAAAGAAAAGGTATCATTTATAATACTTGCAAAACACTGGTCTTGATAATTATTCCAATTAAATTCCTAACTGATCAACCTAACACTTTTCCATCTTCATCATACCTGGTCCACCATGTAACTTTTCTGATAGGGTTACTATAATAATCTAGTCAGTTTTCTTGCTTCATTTTCTCCCTCAATTTCATTCTGTACCTTACCCGGTAAATATCTGCAAGCATATATTGATAGCACTCCCCTATTTTTTTTTTTTTGTGGAAGCTGCATTTTATTTGAAAATCCACCCGTTTTGCTAACGTACATTTTAATACTGTAAACAAAAATAGAATCTGATAGCACTCCCCTATTAAAATTCACTAACAATTCCCCATTACATTTAGAAAACCACTGGTCTTTAGTGTCCCATATGAAGCTCTTCATACTCCTCGTTACCCTCAGTCTTGATTCTTATTCTCTCCCTCCTATCTTACTCTAACCACCCTTAACAATCAGAATGTACTCTTGTCCCAACAAGAGTATCCTGTTATATCTGCAGCTCCCCAGAATGTGGCACATTCTCAGATGCCTTGATACATTTATATAAGCTAATATTCCTTTTGATTAAAAATGTCTGTAACAACAGGCATAGTAGCACGGTATGTCTTTAATCCCAGCACTGAGGAGACAGAGGCAGGCAGATCTCTTTGACTTCAAGACCAGCCTGGTCTACATAGTGAGTTCCAGGCCAGGGAGACCTTGTCTCAAAAAAAAAAAAAAAAAAAAAAAAAAAAAAGTCTGTACCAAGTTAAGTATTTATCTGCTCTCAAGATATTCCTTAAGCACAGCACACCTCAAAATGCTTGTTGAAATCATCTCAAATCTGTTAGGTAACACCACAAACTGTGCCCCTTTCAAATGCACACCTCTACTCTACTACTTAAACTATTTAATAACTTCAAGTTTACTCATCCCCTCAGTAGACTAAACTCATCAATTAGTCCTTTTAAGACCCGAGTGTTCAGTATCAAAAATAAGTAAATAAATAAAAAATACCTGAGTGTTCAATATTAGTAGATGCTCAATAAATGCTGAAAACTATCCTGAAATATAGTTATGGATAATTATTATGGGTACACGTTTAAACTATGAACTCTAACAAAAAAAAAAAAAAAACTTTCTTTTTTTTTTTTTTACTTAATTTATAGGTTAGGGGCTGGAGAGATGGCCTAGTGGTTAGGAGTGCCAACTGCTCTTGCAGAGGACCAAAGTTCGATTCCCAGCACCCACATGGTGGCTGAGAACTGTCTTCTTTTTTTTTTTTGGTCTTTTAGTTCCAGGGGAATCCGACACCCTCTTGTGACCTCCTCGGCATTGCACGACATGGGTGCACAAACCTGCATGCAAACAGTACATTCATTCATACACATAAAAGAATAAATAAAAAAAAATTATAGATTAACAGAAGTTCCTAAGACTTTACAAAACACCGAATTCCAAAAGATCCCAAGATCCCAAGTGTTCACTTAATTCCCAACATCTAAGCATATTAGTGTGTGTATGTGTGTGTAAAATACAAACAAAAGCTTTTCATACTTTTAAACTGAGATACAATTTTAACTTTGTCAACCATAGTATAGACAAAAGCACGAATCTCTTCCCCAATGGTCACAGTTAACAAAAAAAGCATGGTATATGATATAAACACTGCTCAGATGGTTTCCATATTGACTCTTCTATTCACTAACTATATAAATAACAAATCAACATAAACAAGCCTCAGTTTCATTAATGGTTAACAGATAGATTTTTCTTACCTACCTGCTGGTTGTCTGAAATATTCACATTAGAATGAGGAAGCATTCCTACAAACCATCAACAAATTTCAACTACCGTGTTAACTTCCATCCCAATATCCATCATGGATTTTACAAATACAAATGTCAAGTTTTGTAGGCTTTAGTTCCAGGACCACAAGAACACAAGACCTATTCAACAGTTCTCAATCTTCTTACACAGTAAATAAAGTATTTATATAAATCTATAATACTCTAATGTGTTCTTTAAAAGTGATCACTAGGGGGCTGGAGAGATGGCCTAGCGGTTAAGAGCACCGACTGCTCTTACAGTGGACCCGGGTTCGATCCCCAGCACCCACATGGCGGCCGAGAGCCGTCTGAAACTCCAATTCAGGAGAACTCCAGCTCCAGGGGAATCGAGACCCTCTTCTGACCTCCGCGGCGTTGCACGACACAGGTGCACAGACTTGCATGCAGGCAGTACATTCATACACATACAGAAATAAATAAAGTTAATTAATTAAAAAAAAAATTTAAATAAAAAAATAAAAGTGATCACTATAAATTTCAAAGTAAATCTCCGTAAGTTGTTGGTACAGTCATTTAAATTTCAGCTCCATTTTAAAAAACTAATTGGAGGACAAAAATCAGCAGGGAATAACATTTTGAGATATCCTATTTAATCTGAGTATTGTCTATTGACATACAAACTTGATCTACTACAGACTAACATGAAAGTTAAAAATGTCACCTTTATAAAACCATGTTTTTCCCCAAAATTTTCTGACTTATTTTTCAGATATGCTTGCTGGTCTGTCAGAATAGAAAACTTGTTGCATTTCTCTAATCTGAAAAAGTAATGGAACATGTTAACTCTGCTCTCAGCAATACCCTTCTTTGTTAACTGTGGACTTACAGGGATTACTGACTAGATTAGAGCTGCTTCTAGTCTCTTCTGCAATATTTACAAAAACAGGAGTCCTTAACCTTCAAAGGGGAAAACTGCTTTTGTTTTTTTAAAAAAAGAAAAAAAAAAAAAAAAAAACAGAAAGAAAAAAATCTACAAAAGTCAGCACTTCAGTACCTGATTGTGGAAACAAGGCCAAAATCCAAGACGAAGCCCTTTATGCACATCGAGTTCCAACATCTTGGGCAGACCCATCTTGCGACCTCTCCAGATTAGCTGCTCCTGCTCTCTCTACTGCAGAGAGAACTTCAATTAGAGAAATTCTGAAGTCCATAAATCTAAATTGGATACTCCCCTCATTGGAGGCAAGGATGGTAAGACTCACTAAAAAATTCAAGTTAGAGGAGGGTTCAGATAAGTCTAAGTGGCTTGAATCCACTAAAATGTAAGCAGCTGAGAGTCGTATTATGTAATTCTTTATTCAGCTTGAAAATTTTCTAAGGAAAAAGAATGGCAGCAAATTACTATATAACCTGAAAAATCAGGCTATATAACTTTTTAAAAAGTGAAAGTCTCCACTAAACTTGAATTTACAATTATCTACAGTATAAACTTACTGCTGACCATTCATATTCATAATCCTTATGAGAAAAGCAAGCAAAAAACAAAACACTTTTAAAAAAACATACTAGGATACATTATTGATTTCTTTTTAATGCTCTAGAGTAACTTCACTGAAAAAAGCACTTGGCTAAAAACTGTTTAGGAAGGAAACGTTTCCCTGCTGACTTAAGCCTAACTGCCCAAGCAAGGCTTCTGAAAATGTCTTTACCTACAACAGTGCACAGGCATAAGGAGCAGAGGCTATGGCGGTCTCTCCAGTGACATTCCCAAGTCAGATAAACGGGGTACAATTCTGGGACAGACTGCCAACAAGTTACTGAATGAAGATAAACAAAACCAGCAAACACCCGGCAAATAAATAAACCAACACCCCTATGTGTTCTATTCTGACATAAAGTCTTAAGAAAAGTTACCCTGAGGCTATCAGACATAAGTCATCTCCTGCACACAACATTCATTACCTGAAGGTTAAGACTGGTTAGTTTTTCAAAGCTGGTTTTCCATCAAGACTTATAATGATGTATAATGTGTACAAGGCATTTCTTTAAACAAGTGACAAAGCTCAAACCAAAGACCTCAGCAATTAGGATATATAATTTAAAGAATACATTATTTGAAGTACCTTTATCACCATGAATTTTTATCAGCATGTGCCAGTGTGTGCTACATAACACAATGAAATGAATACTATTGAGACACTGTATTTACTAAGCAATTTAATAATAATTTTACCTTACCTGAGTGTGAAAATTTGAAATGGTGGTTGTTTCAATATCTTTCTTGCCCAAAATTTCCATTTTCACTGGAGTGTTGGGAAAATTAAAAGCAAAGTAATCCAAGAAGTCTGGGAGATAAGCAGCCGCTCCGTGCACTATCGCTAAAGCATAGTAAGCAGCATTTTTCTCATTTTCACTGAATGTCAAAGCAAGAAACTCCTCAGAAAATCTCTCCATCTCCATTGGAGACAAAAATGAGAGTTCGTCCATGTAAGCGTGAAGGACAAGAGCACCACCATTGGACTGGTGTTCCTCATGAATAAAGTTGCTAAATTTAGTACCTGTTTTTAAGAAATTTCTACGAATAGAATGTTCTTGGTGAGTCGTAAAAGGTGTTTGTACTCCCTGGGGCACCCGATATTCTTGCATGCCCAAATTTAATCGACACAGCTGTTCATCTTTCAGATACCTGAAGGACTCCTTATTAACTCCTGAAGTGCTATTTATTTGTCCTTGCGTAAGAATTTCTTTACTGATGCGTGTCAGGCCAGCACAGACGGTTTGTACTTCCTTATTGTACATTTTAAGGCGTCTTCCTCGCATGTCTTCTCGGTGTTTCTTTTTCTTTTTCTTCTTTATTTTCTTCAAGACAAAATCATCAGCTCTCTGGGTTTTACCATTTTCATCTGCTGTTTCTGGCCACAATAATTAAAAATAAGTTAGTTGCTAGGACTAGTCTCAACATACAAGTGTCTTAAAGTATTTGATCTAAAATTAAATAATTTCCTCTTAATTTCTGAGAATCTGTCATTACATCTTTTATCATTAGAAATAAATGAGACAAAAATCTTAAAATACAGTAATATTCTAGGTCTAAGAATAAATTTGTAAAACCCAAGGGAAGCTGGAAAGATGGCTTAGTTAAGAGCATTGGGTTCAGTTCCCAACACCCATAAAGCAGCTCACAACTGTTTATAATTCCAGTTCCAGGGGTATCCAATGCTTTCTTGGGCCTCTGTGGGCATCAGGCATACAGGTGACACACGTACATCATATATGCAGGCATAACACTCAGCAACATAAATAATTTTTTTTTTTTGTCCTTGTAACCACAACTGTTACTCACTATGTAGACCAGCTGGCCTTGAACTCACAGAAATCCGCCTACCCCTGCCTTCCAAGTGCTGAAATTAAAGGCCTGCAACACCATGCCAGGCTTAAAAAAAGTTTTGGGGGGATTCAATCCCCAGCACCACAGACACACACATACACACATACACACATACACACATACACACACACACACACACACACGCACACGCACACTCACTCACAGAGGATATTATAATTTAATATGACTTTCAATCAAAAATAAAAGAAATATCCAAGTAAAGCCTGCCACACTATATATATGGTATTTGCTCAGTTACCTATGAAGACTAAATAAATTGATGGCTATCATGTTTCACTTTTTTTTTTTTTTTTTAATGTTTCACATTTTGCTGTGAGTCCATTCATTACTATGGTGCATATAGCTGAGCCACAAACTAAGGCAAAATAAGCCATAAAACAGCATTTCTGCCTACCAAACAGGCAAGGTTTTTGGTGGCTTTTTGCAGAGGGCGCAGGCTCAACCACTGGAAATACAAAGTGATGTGGACATAGCCTTCACTTACTCTTGTCCAGTCAGCTCATCTTGCCATTCATATCAGGTGGTCCTACCCACTATTCTCCACCATAAGTGTTCTTATGGTCCCCAGTCTTTTTTCTCCCTTTATGTCCCTCTACAGTTTTGTCATCCTTTTTTCCCCTTACATCTGTTAAAAGTTGTCATCACTTTTCTTCAAAGATGGACTTTAAAATATCCTTTTGAGCCAGACAGAGTAACACACATCTGTAATCACAATATTTGGGAGGCTGAAGAAAGATTATGAATCAGAGGCTAGTCTGAGTTTATTATAGGCTGTCTTTTTGTACGTGTGTCTTTTTGAGACAGGGTCTCCCTATAGCCCCAGCTGGCCTGGAACTCACTCTGTAGATCAGGCTGGCCTTGAACTCACAGAGATCCACCTGCCTCTGCCTCCCAAGTGCTAGGATTAAAGGCGTGCGCCACCATGCTTGGCTTAAAGCTGGTTCTTAGCCACCATATGTGGGTAATGGGAATTGAGCCGGGTCCTCTGCAAGATCAGTTGGCGCTCTTAACGGCTGAGCCATCTCTCCAGCCCCTACAGACTGTCTTAAAAAATGAACTGAAACTCTTGAGCATATACACAAAACACTCTATCCCCTACTACAGAAATACCTGTTCATCCAGGGTCACTGCTGCCCTTTTCATAAGAGCCAGAAACGAAATAACTTAGATGTCCATTGACTGATGAAGGTGAGATACATATACTGTTTGTATGTAATTCACTTCTTAAAAAAAAAAAAAAATCCCAGCTGGGCGTGGTGGCTCACGCTTTTAATCCTAGCACGCGGGAGGCAGAGGCAGGCGGATCTTTGTGAGTTCAAGGCCAGTCTGGTCTACAGAGTGAGTTCCAGGACAGCTGGGGCTACAGGGAGACCCTGTCTCAAAAAAGACCAAAAAATCCTATATCTGGGAGGCAGACACAGGCGGATCTCTGTGATTTCAAGGCCACCCTGGTCTACAAAGCAAGTTCCAGCCTGTGTAGGGCTACAGGGAGACCTTTGCAGGTAAATGGATGGAACTGGAAACAATCATCCTGAGTAGGGTTACCCAGACTCATAAAGACAAATATTCAAGTTCTCTCTCATAGATGGATGCTAGCTTTGAAATCTTAGATAAAGTATGTGTCAATCTGAAAATTCAGAGAAGTTAGTTACTTAGTAAACAGCCATGGGTGGGAAGGGGAAGGCTTCCTGGTAGAGGTGACAGAATGCAGTGATATGAAAGGGAAAAGGGAAACATTAGACTATGAAGAGTTAAATGGGGTACAGAGGACAGGGCAGAGGAGGGGGAAAAAGGAGGTTAGATAAGTAACATTAAAAGCCTTTTAAAAACCACATGGCGTGGCGGCGCACGCTTTTAATCCTAGCACTCGGAAGGCAGAGGCAGGCGGATCTTTGTGAGTTCAAGGCCAGCCTGGTCTACAGAGTGAGTTCCAGGACAGCTGGGGCTACAGGGAGACCCGGTCTCGAAAAGACTGGAAAAAAAAAGCCACATGGGCCAGGCCTAGTGGTGCATACCTTTAATCCCAGCACTCAGGAGGCAGAGGCAGGCAGATCTCCGTGAGTTCCAGGCCAGCTGGAGCTAGAGGGAGACCCTGTCTCAAAAAGACCAAAAAAAAAAGCCACATGGAAACCTACCACTACAGAAAAAAAAATTTTTTTTGGTCTTTTCGAGACAGGGTCTCCCTGTAGCCCAGCTGTCCTGGAACTCACTCTGTAGACCAGGCTGGCCTTGAACTCACAAATTCCACCTGCCTCTGCCTCCCAAGTGCTAGGATTAAAGGCATGTACCACTACACCTGGCAGAAACTTCTTAAAATATGTAAATGTCATAAAGAGATTAAAGGGAGAATTCTATAATGGGGGACATGGAACACTGCCCTTTCTAGACATCATATAGTAATGAAAAACAAAAACAAACAAAAAAAACAATGAAAGGAACAGACTAGAAGCTGTTGACCAGGGGTTCCATCAACATTCAAACAATGTTCCACTGCAACTACTCTGGTTACTCACCAGAACCGGATGGTTGAGACCCATTGCTAAAGACACTGCATAAATGCGCTGTAGCTCAAACAAGGAGAAATCAAGCTGGTGCCGGCTTCAGACTTCAGAGCCTCGCCTCTACCTGCTACTGTTCATAGTGCTGACAGAGCTGTGCATGCTACCGAAGAAAAAATACTCCTCAACCTTATGCAACTGTGAGTCCTGTGAACTACAGTAACAACTGGCCTAGCATGATAATGCCCACTTGTATAATAGTAGCACAAATATTATGGGAGTAACCAACCACTCTTTAATTGGATTTAAGGTCTGCTTCCTAGGATGGAACCCTATCTGACATTGATACCAAGTCAGGTCACAGGACATAAGGAAGAACCTAACACTAGTTTTTTACTAAATAGTTATTAAACTGACACTTTTTAAATTTATTATTTTGCCAGGTGTGGTGGCACACACCTTTAATCCTAGCACTTGGGAGGCAGAGGCAGGTGGATCTTTGTGAGTTCAAGGCCAGCCTGGTCTACAGAGTGAGTTCCAGGACAGCTGGGGCTAAGGGAGACCCTGTCTCAAAAAGACAAAAAAAATTTTTTATTATTTTTTAATTTTTTATGTGTATGAGCGTACTGCCTGCATGTAGGTAGGTGTACTTGTCATGCAGTGCTTGCAGAGATCAGAAGAGGGTATCAGATCCCGTGGGACTGGAGTTATAGAAAGTTGTTAACGTATACCATGTAGAAATTGAACCCAGGTTCTCTCCCAAGAGCAGCCAGTATGATTAACCACTGAGCCATCTCCCAGCCCCTAAACTGACTCTTAATGGTTTATTGTTACAGCCATAGATTAATACATCTCTCAACTCTCATAAGAGAAGTTTCCTTATGCAAGAGATGGTGATTAAAACCGAAAGCGGGGGCTGGAGGGATGGCCTAGCGGTTAAGAGCGCCGACCGCTCTTGCAGAGGACCCGGGTTCGATCCCCAGCACCGACATGGCGGCTGAGAACCGTCTGAAGCTCCAATTCCAGGAGAACTCCAGTTCCAAGGGAATCCGAGACCCTCTTCTGACCTCCGCGGCATTGCACGACACGGGTGCACAAACTTGCATGCAGACAGTACATTCCTACAATTAATTAATTAATTAATTAATTAATTAAAAAAACGAAAGCGGTGGCTGGGCGTGGTGATGCATGCCTTTAATCCTAGCACTGGGGAGGCAGAGGCAGGCGAATCTTTGTGAGTTCAAGGCCAGCCTGATCTACAGAGCGAGTTCCAGGACAGCTGAGGCTACAGGGAGACCCTGTCTTGGAAAGACCAAAAAATAAAAATAAATAAAAATAGAACAGAAAGCTACAACTGGCCAACATTCAGAGAACAAGAGATGCAGACTGCTTAGCCCTGACTAGGACAGCTATATAAGACTTCAGCCTCCCAAGGCTCAGGGATCATTGCAGAAGAGAAAGCAGAAAGATTAAAAGAGCCAGAGTTTGTGGATGAACACAAACAGTTTCCCAGAAAGCTGGTGAGTTATTCATCTGAACTCACAGAGGCTACAGTACCATGCAAGCTCAAACCAGAAAAAAATCCCAGCACAGATATGAGGAAGTGGGTAAGAAGCTCCAAATCCACCTACAGAATCGGTGGCAACAGATAGCTGCTAAGAGGGGCAGACAGTCTTTTTCAAGTACGGTACTCTTCATAGGTTAACCAGGCTCCAGAGGATGGACCCACACCAAAGGACAATTGGGGACACAATTAGACCCTGTAGGATACACACAAACACACACGCACACACACACACACACACACACAAACCATTTAAGTTGGGCTGGGGGCAATTTTTTAGATCCCCTCCCCTATCCACACCTCTTTGTGTGGATAGGGGAGGGGACCTAAATAATTATATGAAAATCACAAAAATTCAATTAAAAAAAGGCATTCTAAAAAAGTCCTTTTCTGGGGCATGAGAAATAGCTCAGCAGTTAAGAGCAATGGCTGCTTTTACAGAGGACCAGGGTTTGATTCCCAGAACCCACAAAGCAGCTAAACAATCTGTAACTCCAGTTCCAGGAGATCCAACACCCTCTTCTGACCTCCTTGGGCATCACACGACACAGGTGCACCTACCTACGTGCAAGCAATACACTCATACATATAAAATAACAATAAGCTAGGCATGCCAGGCATGGTGGTGCACACCTTTAATCCCAGCACTAGGGAGGCAGAAGCAGGTGGATCTCTGGCCAGCCTGGTCTACAGAGCAAATTCCAAGCCAGCAGGGCTACAGGGAGACCCTGTCTCAAAAAGACCAAAAAAATAAATAAAATAAGCTTGGCATGGTGAGACATGTCATTAATCCCAGCACTTGGAAGGCAAAGGCAACTGGGTCTCTGTGAGTTCAAGGCCAGCCAGGTCTACATAGTGAGCTCCAGGACAGCTGGGGCTACAGGGAGACCCTGACCTCCGCGGCATTGCACGACACGGGTGCACAAACCTGCATGCAGTCAGTACATTCATACACATACAGAAATAAATTTTTTTTTAATTAAAAATAAAAGGCCAGGAGTGGTGGCGCACGCCTTTAATCCTAGCACTTGGGAGGCAGAGGCAGGAGGAATATCTTTGTGAGTTCAAGCCAGCCTGATCTACAGAACAAATTCCAGGACAGCTGGGGGCTAAAGGGAGACCCTGTCTCAAAAAGACAAAAAAAAAAAAAAAACATAATATTATATAAAAAATCAAAAATAGTATATGATGGTTCTATGGTGATGAGGAGGGGTAGTAGATGACCTGACGAGAGAGGTTTCACGTCAAGAGAGAGGAGAGGGCTTGAGGGAGAGCAGCCAGGAACAAAAGCTTGGCCTTTGAGTATACCTTTAAATCTCGGCAGAGGAGGTGGAATCATCGTAGAAGTTCAACGGCCCGCCCTGACATTCTTAAATAAGCGAGCTCTTCTTGTACACTGCTAGACAGTCACGAGCATTGTAAGAACCTTCCTCCTGGATCAGGCCAGCTGGGACTATAAGGGACTGTCTCAAAAACCAAGAAGATAAGATGAGAGTAATATGGAGTCATCTGAAATTATTATTAATTTCAAAAAGGGGCTATTAGAGATGGCTCAGGCAGTTAAAAGGAGGCGTCGCGGATCCTTTGCAAGGGACCCCATGAGTTCAGAAGTACTTTCCCCTACCAGCAACCTGGGACAGACTGTCCTGTAAACGTCCATACCTGTGAACCTCCGAGTCACCAGATGGCGCGTCAAGAGAGGAAGGGAGGCACCAAAATGTTAAAGAAAAGTATTTTCGGAACAAGTTTCAGTCTGGGTTACAGAATCAGAATAAAAAGAATTTTTCTTGGGCTGGAGAGATGGCTCAGTGGTTGGGAAGCACCACTGCTGCTTGCAGAGGACCAGGATTTTGATTCCTAGCACCCACATGGCGGCTTAGAACCGTCTTTTAACTCCAGTTTATGCGGGGAATCCAACGCCCTCTTTCTGACCTCAGCACTGCACGACACAGGTTGCACCAACCTATATGCAGACAGTACACTCATACACATTAAAAAAAATTAAAAAAAAAAAAAAAAAAATATAAATAAATTAAAAAAAAAAGGGCAATGGGGGAAGGTAACAGAGAAATCAACAAAAAGAAAACTCTTCGTTTACAATACTGCTTATAATGTAAATTACAACAACATGGAATGAGATCTCTTAAACTGGTGATAAGAAAATGTAATCTCTTATTCTATATACAACTATATCACATTAGCTAAAATACTCAGTAAACTCATTTATATTTTGTACCAAATAAAATTAAATTATTTTCAGTAATTTAGGCAATTTTCCCAAGGAACTAAATATCATTAAATATAAAGGTTAGACCAACTTAAAAAGTCATCTAATTACCCTTTACTAAATCTTTAGCAATTTTGCAGGAATAAAAAATGGGGTATCTCTGAATATATCTTAAGTTTCAGAAGAGGTATTTTGTATGCAAAAAATGAACTATGATTACATAGATTTGCCACTGAAATTAGCACCAAAAAGGAAGTGCCTTGGCTGTTAAGCAATTTCTATATTACTATTAGTTTACTACTGGTATTTTTACGTGGGCAAGTCTCTATGGGTTTTAGTCCAGAATTCATGTATATGAAAAGCATTCAGCTGGTACAATACAGCCTATCTCAAAAAGAAGGAAAAAACAAATACAAGAAAATGACAATTTTAAATTGTAATCTTATGTATCAAAAATAATAAATTTAGCCAGGCATCGATGGTGGTGAATGTGTTTAATCCTAGCACTTGGAGGGCAGAGGCAGGCGGATCTTTGTGAGTTCAAGGTCAGCCTGGTCTACAGAGTAGAGTTCCAGGACAGCTGGGCGCTACAGGGAGACCCTGTTCTTGAAATACCAAATAATATATAAATAATAATAATAATAATAATAAATTTAAATCTAATTCTGATTTTCAAATGTTGACTTTTTGGGGGTGGGGGGGTCTTTTCGAGACAAGGGTCCCTGTAGCCCCAGCTGTCCTGGAATTTGCTCTGTAGACCAGGCTGGCTTGAACTCACAAAGATCCCCCTGCCTCTGCCTCCCAAGTGCTAGGAGTTAATGTTGACTTTTGCTAAGGATGAGATACAGAAAATTTGCCTTTCTTTATGGATACATTTGAGACCATCTTATACTTGCTAATGGAACTACATGAATAAAAAAAATCTATTCTCAAAATTAATATTGGTGGCAATTAGTTGAAAATGGCAATAAGTATCCATATATTATTGGTTATTACACAAAACTGTTGCTTTATGAAAAAATACTGGGGCTGGAGGAGATGGCTCAGGGGTTAGCATGGACTGCTCTTGGCAGAGGACCTGGGTTCGATTTCACAGCACCGGGGTTCGAGTTCCAGCACCCCCTTTAAAGAAAACTGTCTTTAAGCCAGGTGTGATGGCACACACCTTTAATCCTAGAACTCGGGAGGCAAGAGGCGAGGTGGATCTTTGTGAGTTCAAGGCCAGCCTGGTCTACAGAGTGAATTCCAGGACAGCTGGGGCTACAGGCGGATACCCTGTCTTGAAAAAAGACCAAAAAATTAAATAAATAAATAAATAATAAATAAAAATAAATTAAATAAAGTAAATAAAGTATTCACAAGAGTAAATATAAATGACCTTAACAGTAGACCATGTTCTCAAAAAAAAAAAAGAAAAATATTGTGGGCCTGGTGGCGCACACCTTTAATTCCCAGTTACTCGGGAGGCAGGGTAGGCGGATCTCTGTGATTCAAGCCCAGCCTGGTCTAGCNTGTTCATATATGTTCCTTTCTTACATGTTCTTTTAACGTATAGTACATGTAATTTGTGTAAAAAAGATATGGATGGATGGGCGGAGAGATAGATGGATGGAGAGAGGGAGAGAGAGAGAGAGAGAGAGAGAGAGAGAGAGAGAGAGAGAACAAAAAGCTTGGCTTTTGAGTATACCTTTAATCTCAGCAGAGGCAGGTGGATCTCGGTGAGTTCAAGGCCAGCCTGATCTACATAGCGAGCTCCAGGCCAGCTGGGACTAAAGGGAGACCCTGTCTCAAAAACACCAAAATAATAATAATAATAGTATTAATTAATTAATTAATACAAAAAAGGGGCTTGAGAGATGGCTCGGCAGTTAAGGAGGACGTGCGGCTCTTGCAAGGGACCCATGTTCAGTTCCCAGCAACCACAACTGTCTGTAACTCCATACCTGTGACCCGAGCACTCAGGAGGAAGAGGCAAAAGAAGAATGAATTTCCAAGTCAGTCTGGGTTACAGAATCAGAATAAAAAATTGTCTTGGGGCTGGAGAGATGGCTCAGTGGTTGGGAGCACCAACTGCTCTTGCAGAGGACCAGGATTTGATTCCTAGCACCCACATGGCGGCTTAGAACCGTCTTTAACTCCAGTTTATGGGGAATCCAACGCCCTCTTCTGACCTCAGCACTGCACGACACAGGTGCACCAACCTACATGCAGACAGTACACTCATACACATTAAAAAAATTGTCTCAAAAAGGGCAAGGGGAAAAAAAATATAATTAAATTAAAAAAAAAAAAGGGCAAGGGGGAAGGTACAGAGAAAACAACAAAAAGAAACTCTTCGTTTACAATACTGCTTATAATGTAAATACAACAACATGGAATGAGATCTCTTAAACTGGTGAAAGAAAATGTAATCTCTTATTCTATATACAACTATATCACATTAGCTAAAATACTCAGTAACTCATTTATATTTTGTACCAAATAAAATTAAATATTTTCAGTAATTTAGGCAATTTTCCCAAGGAACTAAATATCATTAAATATAAAGGTTAGACCAACTTAAAAAGTCATCTAATTACCCTTTACTAAATCTTTAGCAATTTTGCAGGAATAAAAAATGGGGTATCTCTGAATATATCTTAAGTTTCAGAAGAGGTATTTTGTATGCAAAAAAATGAACTATGACATAGATTTGCCACTGAAATTAGCACCAAAAAGGAAGTGCCTTGGCTGTTAAGCAATTTCTATATTACTATTAGTTTACTACTGGTATTTTTACGTGGGCAAGTCTCTATGGGTTTTAGTCCAGAATTCATGTATATGAAAAGCATTCAGCTGGTACAATACAGCCTATCTCAAAAAGAAGGAAAAAAAAAATACAAGAAAATGACAATTTTAAATTGTAATCTTATGTATCAAAATAATAAATTTAAGCCAGGCATGGTGGTGAATGTGTTTAATCCTAGCACTTGGGAGGCAGAGGCAGGCGGATCTTTGTGAGTTCAAGGTCAGCCTGGTCTACAGAGTGAGTTCCAGGACAGCTGGGGCTACAGGGAGACCCTGTCTTGAAAATACCAAAATAATAATAATAATAATAATAATAATAATAATAAATTTAAATCTAATTCTGATTTTCAAATGTTGACTTTTTGGGGGTGGGGGGGTCTTTTCGAGACAGGGTCTCCCTGTAGCCCCAGCTGTCCTGGAATTTGCTCTGTAGACCAGGCTGGCCTTGAACTCACAAAGATCCCCCTGCCTCTGCCTCCCAAGTGCTAGGATTAATGTTGACTTTTTCTAAGGATGAGATACAGAAAATTTGCCTTTCTTTATGGATACATTTGAGACCATCTTATACTTGCTAATGGAACTACATGAATAAAAAAATCTATTCTCAAATTATATTGGTGGCAATTAGTTGAAAATGGCAATAAGTATCCATATATTATTGGTTATTACACAAAACTGTTGCTTTATGAAAAAAATACTGGGGCTGGAGAGATGGCTCAGGGGTTAAAAGCATCGACTGCTCTTGCAGAGGACCTGGGTTCGATTTCCAGGACCGGGGTTCGAGTTCCAGCACCCACTTTAAAGAACTGTCTTTAAGCCAGGTGTGATGGCACACACCTTTAATCCTAGAACTCGGGAGGCAGAGGCAGGTGGATCTTTGTGAGTTCAAGGCCAGCCTGGTCTACAGAGTGAATTCCAGGACAGCTGGGGCTACAGGGAGACCCTGTCTTGAAAAAGACCAAAAATTAAATAAATAAATAAATAAATAAATAAATAAATAAATAAATAAATAAATAAATAAATAAATAAATAAAGTATTCACAGAGTAAAATAAATGACCTTAACAGTAGACCCTGTCTCAAAAAAAAAAAAAAATATTGCTGGGCCTGGTGGCGCACACCTTTAATCCCAGTACTCGGGAGGCAGGGGTAGGCGGATCTCTGTGAGTTCAAGCCCAGCCTGGTCTACAGAGCAAGCTCCAGGACAGCTAGTACTAAAAGGGAGACCCTCTCTCAAAAATAGAAAAAAAAAAAAAAAAGGATAAAAACAAAAACAAAACAAAACAAACCTGATTGCTTTGATCTAAGTAAAAAAAAAAAAATGTTAATCCTAGCACTTGGGAGGCAGGAGCAGGTGGATCTCTGTGAGTTCAAGGCCAGCCTGGTCTAGAGTGAGTTCAAGGCCAGCCTGATCTACAGAGTGAGTTCCAGGCCAGCTGGGGCTACAGGGAGACCCTGTCCGAAAAGACAAAAAAAAAAGAAATCAATGTCTACAAACAAAAAGAAAAATGGAAAAAATAAAAAATGTCAATATCTAAAGGCTTTACAGTCCTTTCATTTCTAGTACAGTAGTTTTTTCCACAGGAAATGCATTCAGAAAGTCCTATTTTGATTATTTCCCAACAGTGTAAAAGTCAGTTGGGGGAGGGGGTATGCCTTTAATCCCAGCTCTCAGGAAGCAGAGGCAGGCCAGCTGGGGCCACAGGGAGACCCTGTCTTTAAAAGACTGGGGGGGGGGCGCTCATTTTTCAGTATCAGTTTCTTTTTATTGAGTTTGTTTTGTTTTTTCAGGGTGGTGTGTGCACGAGGAAAACTTTATGGACGCTGCTGCCTCATTCCATCTTTATAAGGGTTCTAGGAATCAAACTCAGGTTACCAGGCTTACGCTGCAATGGCCTTTACCCACTGAGCCACCTTGCTGGCCCACCATCACTGGTCTCTTTCTGCAGTTGTTTTGTTTTCCAGCAACTGGCCTTCCGTGCACATACTAGGCAAGTGCTCCAGCCTTCAAATCAGTTCTTACCAGCAAAGAACCAAGGAATACCTCACCACATTAAGGAAAGCTTTCACATATAAAACTGAAACTCAATATAAAGAAAGCATGCAATTCTTTTTTTTTTTTTTTAATTTTATTTTTGTATGTGTATGAATGTACTGTCTGCATGCAGGTCTGTGCACCCGTGTCGTGCAATGCCACGGAGGTCAGAAGAGGGTCTCGGATTCCCCTGGAACTGGAGTTCTCCTGGAATTGGAGTTACAGACGGTTCTTAGCCGCCATGTGGGTGCTGGGGATCGAACCCGGGTCCTCTGCAAGAGCGTCGGTGCTCTTAACCGCTAGGCTATCTCTCCAGCCCCGAAAGCATGCAATTCTACAGAGGAAGATAGAAAGTTGATTTGAGAAGCAAACTGCTGGCTCTTTTTTTTTTTTGGTCTTTTCAAGACAGGGTCTCCCTGTAGCCCCAGCTCTCCTGGAACTCACTCTGTAGACCAGGCTGGCCTTGAACTCACAAAGATCCACCTGCCTCTGCCTCCCAAGGGTGCTGGCTCTATTTTAAAAGGTCATTTTAAGCCGGGCGTGGTGGCTCATGCCTTTAATCCTAACACTTGGGAGGCAGAGGCAGGCAGATCTTTGTGAGTTCAAGGCCAGCCTGGTCTAGAGTGAGTTCCAGGACAGCTTATAAGGAGACCCTGAATCGAAAAGACAATAAATAAATAGTCATTTTACTAACTATACTTAGATTAATTCATGACACTATCAGTAAAACCCTCAAGTCAGCAAACAACATCAATAATCAAATTCGCCTAGTTTACATAATATAACCTTAGTCTAAGTTTTCATTGATGCAAAAAAAATAATTAGCCTGGCCTTGAATTCATGATCCTCCTACCTTGGCCTCCTGAATCCTTTAATTACAGGATTAAGCCAACAACCTAGCCTAAAAAACAGAACTGACAAGAAGCTACACAGATTTCCCATACACCCCCATTCCTAGGCAGCCATAGTCTCCCTGGCAGTTAGTCTCACTGACACACCTTCGTTACCCAGAGCCCACAGTCTACAGGTCACACTTGGTGTTCTGTGCGTTTGGTGAAATACATGATAACATGAGCCCACCATCAACAGTATTATAAAGAGAAACTGAACTTTGGTAAAAATCCTCTGTGATCTAGTTTTTTGGGGGTTTTTTGTTTTTGGTTTTGGTTTTTTTTTGTCTTTTTTGAGACAGGGTCCCCCTGTAGCCCCAGCTGTCCTGGAACTCACTCTGTGGACCAGACTGGCCTTGAACTCACAAAGATCCACCTGCCTCTGCCTCCCAAGTGCTAGGATTAAAGGCATGCGCCACCACGCCCAGCTCTCTGTGATCAAGTTTTAAATCTCCCTACCCACACAGTATGTAGCCTTTTTACACTGGTTTCTTTCCCTTAGTAATATTTACTTAAGGTTATGCCATTACTTTTTCTAACTCCATAGTGATTTTTTTAAACAGGGGAGAGCGCGGACGCAGTCCCCCACTACCACAAATTATGCAGTCGAGTTTCCCCATTTGGGGAAATTGCAGGGGTCAGCACACCCAAAATCCAATGGATGAGCCTCACCTTGGGAAAACCACCTTCATGGTATCTCCCCTGCCAGGTAAGTATCCACAGTGCATTTTTTAGGGCTGCATAATGCTCCACTGTGGATACAAGGCAGGCTTATTCATTTATCTACTGAAGAACATCTGAGTTGGTTCCAAACTCAGGTTTGTGTGGAAACTTGTATCATTTTCAATTCCTTGGAGTAATAAATACCAAGGACTATGAGTATGGATCATATGCTAAGAGTGTGTTCAGCTTTTCGAAACACTGCCAAACTGACTTCCAAAGTACCTTCACTATTTCGTATTGCCACAAAGATGAAGCAGCATAACATTCTGAAAGCTGGCATCTCTATACCTCATTGTTTCTCAGTGATACAATGTGGGGAAACAACAGTTTTCTTATAAAAATTAGAGTGCAACATAAATTTAAAACACGGGTAAAGTGGGGTCGGGGGAAGGGAAAGGGAAATATGCCTGAACGGATTTGGAAAATGATGTATGAAATACACAAAGCATCAAAAAATGAAAATTAAAAAATAAATAAATAAATAAATAAAACAAAACACAGGTAAAGTACCCAGCATAATCCTAGAGTGTAACAAATAATGTTAATTACTTTTTTTCACCCCCAAATGGTAGGATGCTAGAGGCAGAGTGTGCTATTTAAAAGAGCAAGAAGACTGGAGGAATAGCTCAGACTATAAGTGCTTTCCCCCAAGGAAGAGATGGGTATCTCCCATACCCACAGAAAAAGGCCAGGCATGGTAGCAACAATGGGGAAGTGGAGACACATCAGTCCTGGGAGCCCATTGGCCAGTCAGACTAGCCCAATAGGAGAGTCCCAGGTTCTAAACAGAGACTGTCTAAAAAAAAAAAACAAAGTAGAAGCCTCAAACAGAACAACTCCCAAAACTGACCCCTAGCCTTCATATGCCTAAACCCAAGCTCACTCATACCCATGCATGAAAGAACATGCACACACACACACACACACATCTACACAAAGAGCAGGTGCTTTACCTTGGTATTTACCTATCCCTGTTATTCTAGATACCAGAAGCTAAGGTAGGAGGCTTGTGAAGTCAAAGCCAGACTGGTACAGAAATAGACATAGATGACATAGATATATAGATAGATCACAAACCCTATATCAAAACAAACAAAAAAACAACAACGCAGTGCTCTACAGTGAGACTGGGATTACTATCTTGGCTCTACTACTTATTAGTCTCTGGCCAGCCCAAAAATTTCCTTAAACCATTTCCTCCCCTTGAACTGTTATTAACACTACTGTTTATCTTAGAGACTACTACTGTAATCATTAAACAAGGGAATGAATGTTAGGCTCTCATCACAGTATCTGAGACACAATCATTACCATCTTATAGTAATCATCATAAAACTATGTGATAACACTCCTTGAAGTACTTGGCAACAATTCTGGGATATCAGATTAAAACTAGAAATTACTGGCCTAGAGAAACAGAAAGGAGATCTCGAAAGAGGGAAGAAAACTGTCTACTAGGTTCTCAAGACATTACCTCATTTTAATCCTCCAACAAACCAGTAGATACAGAAATTCATGTTCAAAAGAAAGAATCTGAAACAAGATATATAACTTTTATTAGGTCAAAAAGCTAGTATCTGACAGCCAAGATTCAGAATTATCTAATTCCAAAATCCAAACTCTTCCACTACAATACACACTGCTCTCTTCATTTCTGCTTCTTCTATGAACCTCTCCCTGAAACACTCTGGTAGATTATTAACTAGAATTATCTAGTTATAATTAATGGACTTCAGGTGGCCAAGATGAAATTTCTAATAAAGGATGCATTACTTTATTATACAGTGCCCATTACTAACTCTGCATGATCACAAAAATAGTACTATTTATGTTATACAGAAGTTTTCGTGCCTTACTTAAAAGTATTTTTGCTTCTGATGGATAGAGGAAAATACTAGTTTCTGATGAAATCATATGCTTTTTTTTTTTTTTTTTTTTTCTTTTCAAGACGGTCTTCCTGTAGCCCCAGCTGTCCTGGAACTCACTCTGTAGACCAGGCTGGCCTTGAACTCACAAAGACTTGCCTGCCTCTGCCTCCCAAGTGCTAGGATTAAAGGCATGTGCCACCACACCCAGCAACATATTTTAATTCTCATTATAATCCCAATAATCCTCCATTCCTACCATGAAAACCAATCAAATGTCTCTGCTATATTTCTTTCTCCTTTTCTGAGCAGGGTCCTACCTTGTAGCCCAGGAGGCCTGCAACTAGCCATCCTCAGCCTACCAAACGCTGTCATGGACATCTAGTATCTTTTTGGAATCACATACTATCTCCCCATGAGAACAGTTAGGAAATAGGTCAAAACTGAAAAAAAGAAATAAAAGCTGACTTGTGAAGACTCATATTAAGACCATCCTGCCATTTAACGATAGTGGCATACACAGCAAGGCAATTATCTTCCCTTTCCTTTCTAAAAATATGTATTAAATTCATAAATTTACTCGGGGGATGGTGGCGCACATCTTTAATCCCAGCACTCAGGAGGCAGAAATGGGCAGGAGGATCTTTGTGAGTTCAAGGCTATCCTGGTCTACACAGCAAGTTCCAGGATCCAGCTGGGGCTATAGGGAGACCCTGTCTCAAAAAGACCAAAAACAACAATAATAATAATTACTAACCAAGAATAATTTTAAAACTGTACTTCAATAAATAAATAAATAAATAAATAAAAGCTGTTATTTCTTTTGATGAGGAGTATTCGTCCTATGCTTTTATAAGCAATAAGAGAGCTGGGCATGGCGGCACATGCCTTTAATCCTAGCACTCGGGAGGCAGAGGCAGACAGATCTCTGTGAGTTCAAGGCCAGCCTGGTCTACAGAGCGGGTTCCAGGCCAGCTGAGACTAAAGGGAGACCCTGTCTCAAAAAGACCAAAAGGGGATAAGAGGGAGCGAAAGAAATTAAAATTGAAATCAAAGGACACAGGTAACTGTCAGTTTAGGTAAACTCAAGCCTACTGCTTACAACATCAATCTCAATGACCATAATAGGAGAAAAATAAACTGGATCATGATTTAAGACCCCAATATTCAGTTCCACCATTACCTAGAAAAATTTAAGTATATTACTTCACCTCTGACAATTTACTTTTTTTTTGAGACAGGGTCTCCCTATAGCCCCAGCTGGCCAGGAACTCGCTCTGTACTCACAGAGATCCACCTGCCTCTGACTCCCAAGTGCTAGGATTAAAGATGTGGGCCACCACACCCGGCTTAAAAACAGTTCTTAGTCACCATGTGGGTGGTGGGAATCAAACCCGGGTCCTGTGCAAGAGCAGTTAGCACTCTTAACTGCTGAGCCATCTCTCCAGCCCCAACAATTTACTTTCTATAGCAAGCATTTACACACCAAATTTTTGTTTTAGCTATTTATGAGCAAAGCCAGGTGTCTAGGGTAGCAATATTTGGAATTAAGACTATATATGAATTTGGATTGAGTGCTGCTGGACTGATGTGCAAGAACATGTCTCTTAGCTGCAGTCAGGCTGCCAAATGTTCTCTGTAAAAAAAAGAAAAACAGCAGGCTTTGTAGACCATATGGTCTCTGCCTCAACTACTACTCCACTACACTACTATTATGCAAAAACTAGCACAGACTATATGAACAGAGTTGTATTCCAATAAAACCTTATTTCTAGACATACAATTTGCATCTCATGGTTTTCATGGTATGAGTTTTTTTTCCAAGTATCTGAAATATGTAAACCATTCTCATTTTGCCAAATTGTAAAATAACTGATTTTTGTTCTGTTTTGCTTCAAGACAAGGTCTCACTCACATATCCCAAACTAGTCTCACATGTACTAGGCAGCAGATGACTCCTGCCTCTACCTCCTAGGTGCTGGGATTACAGCCAGGTGCTACCATGATGTTTTAATGGGTGGTGAGAATCAAACCCATCTTTGCACTCTAGACAAGTAGTCTACCAACTAAGCTACATCCCCTTCCCACCCCCTTTTTTCCTGAGACAAGGTCTCACTACATAGCCAAGGCTGTCCTGAAACTTGCTAAGTAACCCAGGCCAGCCTGAAACTTCCAATCTTCCTGCCTCCATCCCTAGTTTTACAAGCCTCCAATACACCAGTTGTAGAACTGATTTTAATAAAGGTACAGAGGCAATGCAATGGAAAAATTTAGTATCTGGAGGAAATGCCTCCCTTTCAGAGGGGAAAAAAAAAAGAAAACTAAATTTCACACCTGTATGAAATCAACTCAAATGGATCACAGAATTCAATGTAAAAAATTAAATTTAAAAAATCCTTGGGGCTGGAGAGATGGCCTAGTGGTTAAGAGTGCCCGACCGCTCTTACAGAGGACCCGGGTTCGATCCCCAGCACCCACATGGCGGCCAAGAACCGTCTGAAACTCCAATTCCAGGAGAACTCCAGTTCCAGGGGAATCCGCCCTCTTCTGACCTCCACGGCATTGCACGACACGAGTGCACAAACCTGCATGCAAGCAGTACATTCATACACATACAGAAATTAAAAAAAAAAATCCTTAAGATGGAAATGTTAAAAAAAAAAAAATTAATGCCTGCACTCGGGAGGCAGAGGGCAAAGGTAAGAAGATCTCTGTGAGTTCCAGGCCAGTTGGGGCTCAGGAGAAACTCTGTCTCAAAAAGACCTCCACACCCCACAGAAAAAAACATTCATACACATAAAAAAAATGTATTTTTTTTTTTTGGTCTTTTTGAGAGAGGGTCTCCCTGGAGCTCTGGCTGTCCTGGAACTCACTATGAAGACCAGACTGGCCTTGAACTCACAAACATCCACCTGCCTCTGCCTCCTGAGCGCTAGGATTAAAAGTGTGCACCACCACGCCTGGCTAAACACACAGTGCATGTGTGCACTGCGTGTTTGCACAAATGCATGCCAAGGAGCACGTGTAGAGGTCAGAGGACAAGTTGCAGGAGTCATTTATCTCCTTCTATCATGCAGATTCCAGGGACTGAACTTGGGTCATCAAGCATGGTGATAAGTGCTAAACCTGTAGAACCACGTTGCTGGCCCTTCACATTAGTTTTTTTTTTTTTTTTTTTCTTTTCAAGACAGGATCTTCTTGTATCCCCAACTGGCCTGGAACTCACTCCATAGACCATGCTGGCCTTGAACTCACAAAGATCCACCTGCCTCTGCCTCCCAAGTGCTAGGATTAAAGGCCTGCACCACCACGCCCGGCTAAAATAAATTTTTGAAAAAGAAAAAACTACAGGCTGGAGAGATGGCCTATAAGTTAAGAGCGCCTACTGCTCTTGCAGAGGACCCGGGTTCGATCCCCGGCACCCACATGGCGGCTAAGAACCATCTGTAACTCCAGTTCCAGGGGAATCTGACGCCCTCTTCTGACCTCCTCGGCATTGCACGACACAGGTGCACAGACCTGCATGCAGACAGTATATTCATAAAAATAAATAAATAAGGGGCTGGAGGGATGGCCTAGCGGTTAAGAGCGACGACCGCTCTTGCAGAGCACCCGGGTTCGATCCCCAGCACCCACATGGCGGCTTAGAACCGTCTGTGACTCCGGTTCCAGGAGAACTCCAGTTCCAGGGGAATCCGAGACCGTCTTCTGACCTCCGCGGCATCGCACGACACGGGTGCGCAGACCTGCATGCAGACAATACATTCATACACATAAAAATAAATAAATAAATAAAAATTAAAAATAAATAAATAAATAAATAAATAAATAAATATTTAGAAAAAAAGAAAAAATGCCACTAAAGTAATGAAACTTAACAAAACATCAAACTTTGCTGTTTTTTAAGTGAAAAATCTTGTTAAGATGATGGAAAGGGGCTGAGCGTGGTGGCACATGCCTCTAATCCTAGCACCTGAGAAACAGAGGCAGGTGGATCTCTGTGAGTTCAAGGCCAGACTGGACTACATAGTGAGCTCCAGGCCAGCTGGGACTAAAGGGAGACCCTGTCTCAAAAATACCAAAAAAAGCCCGGCATGGTAGTGCACGCCTTTAATCCTAGCACTTGGGAGGCAGAGGCTGGTGGATCTTTGTGAGTTCAAAGCCAGCCTGGTCTACAGAGCGAGTTCCAGGACAGCTGGGGCTATAGGGAAACCCTGTCTCGAAAAGACAAAACAACAACAACAACAACAACAACAAAAAAAAAAACAATGATGGAAAGGCCACAAATAGACCAGAAGAAAGTATTCATAAACCTACAGCCATACAGGCAACAAAGGACTTGCACCTGCAATATACAAATAATCCTCAATAAAGAATTCTTAAAATCATTTTTTGGGTGTCCTTTTTTTTTTTTTTTTTCGAGACAGGGTCTCCCTTTAGGCCCAGCTGTCCTGGAACCCGGCTTAAAATAATTTTTTTTTAAATTTTATTTATTTTTGTTTGTGTATGAGTGTACTGTCTGCATGTAGGTCTGTGCACCCATGTCATGCATTGCTGCGGGGGTCAGAAGAGGGTCTCGGATCCCCTGGAACTGGAGTTCTCCTGGAATTGGAGTTACAGACAGTTCTTAGCCGCCATGTGGGTGCTGGGGATCGAACCCGGGTCCTCTTCAAGAGCAGTCAGTGCTCTTAACCGCTAGGCTATCTCTCCAGCCCTTAAAATAATTTTTAAAATAAGCAATCTGGGGGGCTGGAGAGATGGCTCAGCAGTTAAGAGCACCGACTGCTCTTGCAGAGGACCTGGGTTCAATTCCCAGCACCCACATGGTGGCTAAGAACTGTCTTTAACTCCAGTTCCAGGGGAATCAATGCCCTCTTCTGACCTCCGAGGCACTGCACGGGTGCACCAACCTACATGCAGACAGTATACTAACACATAAAAAAATAATAAAAAATATATAATCTCATTTGTCCCTACATAAGTATTAAAAAATAAATAAATAAGCAATCTGGAGCTGGGCGTGGTGGCACACGCCTTTAATCCTAGCACTCAGGAGGCAGAGGCAGGAGGATCTCTGTGAGTTCAAGGCCAGCCTGGTCTACAGAGCGAGTTCCAGGCCAGCTGGGGCTACAGGGAGACCCTGTCTTGAAAAGACCAAAACAAAAAAGAGCAATCTGACAAAAGACACTGAGAAACAAATTTTACTGATGAGGATAGATGGCCAATGGTAACAAGCAAGGTTGGTTAATGTCACTAGCCATGAAAGACCAAGAGATTAGCACCACACAACTATTGGAACGGCTAAAATAAAAATAGCCACACACGAAATACTGACTAGAATGTTAAAAAAAAAATTATAAATCACTAATGAAAATGTCAAACAGCACTAGAAAGTAGTATGGTGACATGGTAAAAAAAACAAAAAAATAAGTATTTAAACCCTAATCATATACATAACATATAACCTAACAAGCACATTCCCCAGAGAAATTATTTTTGGCTTCCAAACAAAAAATCTGAACAGGAAGCTTTATTCATAATAGCCCCAAACTAGAAATAAAAATATCTTTGAATAGGAGATCATGGCACACCCATTAAGAGTACTATTCAGCAAGGCAGAGGCAGGCGGGTCTCTGTGAATTCAAAGCCAGCCTGGTCTACAGAGTGAGCTCCGGGCCAGCTAGGACTAAACGGAGACCCTGTCTCAAAAAGACCAAAAAAAAAAAGAGTACTATTCAGCAATGAAAAGGTGAGAGTTGTTGACACATTTACCACAAGGATGAGCTCACAGACATGCTCAGTTAAAAGAAGCCATCTACATAATATTCTCAAATATGTCAAGAGACTATATAATATTCTTAAATAACAAAATTATAAAGTTGGAGAGCAATTAGTGCTTGTTAGGGTTTAGAGACTGTAGGAAGGGTCTGAAGAGAGTACCCAATGCCATAAAGGGACAGCACACCCGGGATCTTCCCAGAGTTGTAATAGTCTTGTTTTGGGTTTTTTTGTTTTTTGGGGCTTTTTTTGGTCTTTTCGAGACAGGGTCTCCCTGTAGCCCCAGCTGGCCTGGAACTCGCTCTGTAGACCAGGCTGGCCTTGAACTCACAAAGATCTGCCTGCCTCTGCCTCCCTCCCGAGTGCTAGGATTAAAGGCGTGCGCCACCACGCCTGGCTGAGTTGTAATAGTCTTGTATTACAGTGTTGGCTCCACTAATCTATGTGTTAAAATGGCATAGGAACTACATACACACACACACTATACCAGTATCAATTTTCTGGAGTTGGTATTATACAATAGTTATATAAGATTTAACCACTGGAGTAAAGTGGACAAACAAGGATAAAGAACCTCTCTGTGGTATATTTTGCAAAATTTTTGTGAATCTATCATTATTTTAAAGTATTGGCAATTCCTAAAAAGGTAAGGATAAGAAAAGAGAAGGCACACTTCTGTAAATAACAATTTACTCTCCTTATTAATCTCAGAGTTGTTTCGACAACCAAGCCTTCAAACAAAAGCGATTTTTAACTACAGACCATATGAGTGGAACTTTACACTGCCCCCACTTAATCCCTATAAAACCTTATGAATGAAATACCACAAGCCCATTTTACAAACAGGAAAAGAGAGACATTAAAGAGAGATTAATTTGCTCCTGGTAATATAGGTAGGTAGTGGCGCCACAATTTAATTCCAGAGCCATGCCTCCTGAACACCAGAGTCTTAACATTCAGAGTCTTAAGAAGTACTGGTCCAACTATGCAAAAGCTTAGACTAAATGACGTTAAAGCACTTTATTTTCTACAAGGTCTTTCAAACTCTTAAAATGCCAGTGAATGTCGTGTGCTTAGAATACTACGGCAAACAGTTTTTCCCAAATGTTTCTAATCAGGGAGCCCTATTTCCCCAGAATGTAGTTTGGATATGTAATCCAATAATCTCTAAACCGTAAACTGGATTGTTTTTGTTTTTTGTCTTTTCGAGACAGGGTCTCCCTGTAGCCCCAGCTGGCCTGGAACTCGCTCTGTAGACCAGGCTGGCCTTGAACTCACAAAGATCTGCCTGCCTCTGCCTCCCAAGTGCTAGGATTAAAGGCATGCGCCACCACACCCGGCTGCAACTAGATGTTTAAATACCCTGACTTTAAGCCATTTCTTCATGGAATTGGCAAAGTACAAATATTCAGAGTTGTGTCATCCAATGCAGTAACCATTAGCCACATATAACCCATTATATATTAAAATAAAATAAAAATTTCAGTTTCTCAGTCACACTAGCCACATTACAAAAGTCTAGTTAATTGCCACATATAGCTATATTGGACAATACAGATATAAAACATTTATATCTGAGAAAATTCTATTCTTCACTATTAGAGATTTGATTCTGATTTTAAAACAGGGAGACTACAGTGTTGAGAAAAGTACACTGTGAATTATTACACAAGTCAGTGTCACCATTCACCGTAGAAGGGGACTAAGTCAGCAATCCCTGATGTCAGCTTACTACCACTATAACAATGGTCAAAGCACAGGGAAAAGGCAAGCAAAGGAAGAGGAAAAGTGGCAAGGGAAAGCAAAATCAGGGAAACTGGAGATGAAGCTTGAACTGGGATTCAGAAATCTGGCTTCTACTCCAATGATTCATTAATTTTTTTTTTTTTTCAATTTCCTCTTCGGTTCTGTGACTTGAGTTCTACGAGTTTCTTCACTACTTGGACCCTGGTGTCTTCTACAACACAAATTTAAAACTAATACTTACTATGGATCCCTGTAGCTCTGTGTGGAGACACACACCAGAGAAGGTGGGAAATAAAGGTAAAAAAATAAGCATTCCAAATATTTGAGGTCACTGCATATTGGAAACTGGCACTCCTCTGAGCTTGCCAGGGATGCCCTCATTATGCCACCAAAGGAAAAAAGATGCAATTCTGTCCAGTGAAAACCTAGTATTTTGCAACTAATCACACTAAAAGCTGGTTAGCACTAAAACCAAATGCATGGGAAGAATTCGAGACTCCCAAAAACTTCATACTGAAAGACAGGTAATACCCAAGTGGCCAAGCTGTCAAGACACGTGGAAGTGTCTTAAAATGTTATTGAGGAGATCCACCAAATTAAAAATGTCATTATAGAAGTATAAACATGGATAAAAAAAATAAAAATAAATAAATTAAACAAAAAGAAGTATAAACATGGCATAAACCAAAGTATACTTCAATTTCTTCCATAAAGAACATAAATAAGTGCTACAGGTATTTGGCATGAGAAGACATCGATTTAGGCCAACCTAATTTCTCCCCAAACCACACTTAGCCGTATGTTTTCTGGGTTAAATATTTTTAAGGGCTACTAGAATTACAGAGATCCTCCAACTGTACTTGACAGAATAAAATGCAACTTGAATCTGCACCTACATCCTCCTGCATACTTTCTTCGGACTGCTGGTCTATTTTCTAGGATTAAAAGAGGGGTCAAACCTTCTGCCCTTTAGTATACTATACTAAAAAAGGGGGGGGGGCAATATAAAATTTAAAACAATTTTTCCCCTCATCTAAATAAAAAAATATCATAAACTTTTTTTTTTCTTTTAACCTTGCTGAAAGCTACGGCAACCAGTGAGTTGTGTAACCTCTTGGAAAATTCAAACTCAAGAGCTCATAACCAAACCTGCAAATATTCTGGTGCTGAGGATAGGAAAAACCAAAGATTTCCAGGAAAGAGA
Organism: Rhizomys pruinosus; assembly: GCA_009823505.1. Lineage (NCBI taxonomy): Eukaryota > Metazoa > Chordata > Mammalia > Rodentia > Spalacidae > Rhizomys > Rhizomys pruinosus. The sequence goes on along the minus strand of VZQC01003433.1, from coordinate 1,672,881 downwards.
ACAAGGGGACCTTCAATGTCAGGCCTTCACTTAAGAAAGGCAGGTTTTAGAACCCTACCTACTACTAATCCGATACCAAGCCCTGAGCGGCGCGGAAACCCTGCAGAATTTGAAAATAAGCGTAGCGAGGCTCCGGGGGACTGGGAAAGGGCTTGGAAACGGACAGCTCGGCCTCGAGGATAACCCTCATCAAACAGGTCCAACTGCAACCATCGCAAAGCCAGAGTTCACCCCAGTGGGCTCGGGAGAGGTGCGGCGTCCTGCAGTCCTAAAGGGGCGGGCTGTGCGCGCGGAGACCTAGCGCCCCAGCCCGGGCGGGCTGCCCGTTCTCACCTCGCTTGGGGGCCTTCGTCAGAGGCGCCCCTCCGCTCCTCTCGCCGTTTTCCTGCTTGTCCTTGTGCTTGAGCTCGCCCGGGACGCAGGCGGCAGGGTCCCCATCCGAGCCGCGGTGGTGGTGGTGCTTGTGCCGTTCCTTGTGGCCCTTATGTTTGGGCCCGGCCGCGCTCACGGTAAGCGGCGAGAAGGTGAAGAGGGCCGAGGTGCCCGGGGCTGGGAGCGCGGCGGCAACAGTGGGCCCGGCGGGCGCCAGCGACGGTGGCGGCGGAGGCGGCAGTAGCAGAGGCTCCACAGGGCCCGGGACGCTCGGGCCGGCACTGCTAGGCGGCAGCGGCCCGGGATGTTGGCGGCTGCGACGCCGCCGATGAGGGGGAGCGAGAGGGGGGTCCTGGCTCGGCCGCCCCCGCTTCTCCTGAGACCCCCCGCTGCTCGCGCGGCGCTGCCGCTTCACTCCCCGCGGCGAGACCCCAACATGGGCTTTCTCCTTCCCCTCTTTGTCCGGCTCCTCCTGCGCCGCCACCGCCCGTACTACGCGCACCGCTCCGACCTGCGCAGCCATTTCACCCACAAACACACATTTAAATGGCCTGACCGCCCCCCCGTCCGCGCATCGCGCAAGCGCTGCCTGCGCAGGGCCCTCTGGGCATTGAAGTCTCTCCCCCACCCTCCACTTGGCGGCTCTTCTTTCTGAGAACATGCCGTAAGCAGCAGTTCCGGCACCTCTTGGCCGGCCTCTCCAACCGAGCTTCTTTTGTAAAGCGCCTGGTCGCGCAAAGCCTCCTGGGAGTTGTAGTTCCGCCGCGCCCGGCCGCTGCGCCCGGCTCTCTGACTGGAGGAGCGGAGAAGGAGCGTGCGCCGAGGCACGCTTCGAGCTGCGACGCAACGGCCGCGGGTAAGCGAGTTGCCGCCAACCGCCTTAACGGCCCAAACAATGTTAATGGCTTTCGGAGTCTGGCGGTGCGTTCGTGCTTTCCTCCTCCTGCGTACCTTCGTCACGAACACGGAGTAGGTGGTCTCCATAGTGACTTTTAAATTTCATATTTCTCTCATAACCTTTGTGAGGTAAAAAACTCTCTTGCCCTTGACAAATGAGGAGAAAAGAATTCAGCAATATGGAAAAGGACGATTTGACTGTATAGTAGGACTGCTGTTCAGGAAAAAAAATAATTTTTTTGAAGCATCTTCAGGGGCATTGCTATGGTTACGGTTACTGATGCAAGGCAGGTGCAAGAACTGCTTAGAAGTCTCGAGCCTCCCCACCTCCCATCGAGCCGTATTTCCCTATAATGCGTGGAAAGGTAGAGTCCAGCATTTATATATAGCTGAACATATAGCTACAGATAGAACGGTCATGTTTTAAAATGGTATTTTTTTTTCAAACCAGAAATTTCCGAAAATAAGAAAAATGTCAACCAGACAACACTTCAAAAATCGTCACTGTAAACCGGGCGTGGTAGTCTAGGACTTTAATTCCAGTACTTGGGAGACAGAGGCGCAGGAGGACATCTGTGAGAGCCAAACTAACCTGGCCTACATAGTTCCAGGTCAGCCAGGGGTCAGAGAGAGACCCTATCTCAAAAATAAAACAAAAAAAGTCGCCACAGTTCACCAAGCGATTGGTTATTGAAATTCATTTAGAGCGTTACTTCAGCTTTTACCTAGAATTCTTCTAATGTATTTCGACCTTGAGAATACTTGGAAATAATTATTTACAGTGATGTACTAAGCATATAAAATTACTATGATTTAATAGCGCTAGTTCCAAGAAGAGAATTAAAATTCCTCAAGCTGAGTGAACACGACTGCAATAAAGTTCTACGTTGTTGAGAGCCTGACATGGTGGCACAGGCCTTTAGTCCCAGCTCGCAGGAGGCTGAGGCCCATAGATCTCTGAGATCCAGGCCAGCCTGATCTACATAGCAAGTTCCAGGTCAGCTTGGGCTTACAGCGAGAGTCTAAAGGGAGTTGTGGGCGTTGTACACATATTGGCTATACATTGTATTACCATAAGCAAGTATCTCAGTTTGCCCTGTCATTAGGTCTTCTAATGAAAAGTATTAAAGAGGCTGGAGAGATAGCCTAGCGGTTAAGAGTGCCGACTGTTCTTGCAGAGGACCCGGGTTCGGCACCCACATGGCGGCTGAAAACCATCTTTAACTCCAGTTCCAGGGGAATCCGACGCCCTCTTCTGACCTCCGCGGCACTACACACACAGGTGCACCAACCTACATGCAGACAGTACATTCATACACATATGAAAATAAATAAATTTAAAAAAAAGTATTAAAGAATTAGCAGGGCTTGATGTCGCACGCCTTTAATCCCAGCACTGTAGAGGCAGAGACAGGTGGATCTCTGAGTTCAAGGCCAGCCTGGTCTATAGAGCAAGCTCCAGGCCAGCTGGGACTAAAGGAAGAGCAAATGCTGTTAATACTGTTTCTAGGTTGTAATGTTTTAAATTAAAAATTAAATCACCAGGGGGAAGTAGTGAATTTTTTGTAGTAAATGTAGTAAAGATCCATTAACTTACTATGTAAAATTAGATTTGAAATATAATTTCTTTAGGCAAATCCATATTCATACAGTAATACATTTTAAAAATTACCAGTAGCTAGGCCTAGTGGCCCACACCTTTAGTCCTAGCACTTGGGAGGCAGAAGCAGTCAATCTTTATGAGATTGAGGCCAGCCTGATCTACATAAGGCATTCCAGGCAAGGCGGGCTACAGAGAGACCCTATCCTCACCCTCACCAAAATTACTAGTACCTCTCAATGATTGTGGATGTTAATTACACATATTTATGTAGAGCCTTTTACATGAAGAAAACCCTACCAAAAATTTTTTTTAATAATTAAAAATGTGACCAAAAAATAACTTTTGTTGATTATTTTTCTAGAATTGGTGAATTGGTAACTTGATAAAACTTACATGGAAGGCACACACAACACATAAACAAAAAATATATATTTGTTTTCAGCCAGGTGTGGTGGTGCACACCTTTAATCCCAGCATTTGGGAGGCAGAGGCAGGTGGAACTCTGTGAGTTCAAGGCCAGCCTGGTCTACATAGAGAGTTCCAGGACAGCTGGGGCTGCAGGGAGACCCTGACTCAAAATAATGAAAAAAAAATGATTGCTGTCATTATTTGTACATGTTATTCTCTTTTCTACATTTGGAAAGATGTATGAGATACACTGCATTTAGACAAAAATAACATCCAAGAAATAGTCATGTCATAAGCAGAAATTTTGTGCTGCAAACATACTAGGTCTCCCTGTAGCCCCAGCTGGCCTGGAACTCTATGTAGACCAGGCTATGCCCCCTATGTTAATAGCTTTTATTTTTTTAATTTAATTAAATTAATTAATTTATTTATTTTTGGTCTGTCAAGACAGGGTCTCCCTGTAGCCCCAGCTGTCCTGGAACTCACTTTGTAGACCAGGCTGGCCTTGAACTCACAAAGATCCACCTGCCTCTGCCTCCCAAGTGCTAGGATTAAAGGCATGCGCCACCACGCCCAGCAACTATTTTATTTTTTATGTGTATGAATGTACTGTCTGCATGTAAGTTTGTGTACCCGTGTCATGCAATGCTGCAGAGGTCAGAAGACGGTGTCAGATTCCCCTGGAACTGGAGTTAAAGACGGTTCTCAGCCTCCATGTAGGTCCTGGGGATCGAACCCAGGTCCTCTGCAAGAGCAGTCAGGGCTCTTAACCACTAGGCCATGTCTCCAGCTCCTGTTAATAGCTTTTAAAAGAAAAGCAGTATGTGGAGAAAATGCTAGCAACCTTGTATTTTCATATTGTTTACATTTGGTTGGAAACTACTAATAAAAGTTTATCACTTGAGAGTTTCAGGACAGCTGGGGCTACAGGGAGACCCTGGCTTGAAAACACCAAAAAAAAAAAAAAAAAAAAGTTTATCACTTGCGTTTATGTTTTAAAATGGACTTTTCTAGAGGAATGGCTCAGCAGTTAAGAGTATTGGCTGTTCTTGTAGAGGACCTGGGTTTGATCCCAGCACCCACATGGTGTGGCTAACAACTATCCATCACAGTGGAATCTGATGGCCTCTGTTTTATGTGCATGCAGGCAATGTACTCATGGTGGATTTTTCATTTTTGGTAGTTTTTCTATTTTGCTTTCTACATAAATATACATTTGTTCTTGTTTTGAGATGATGTCTTCCTGTGTTAGTCCTGAACCTCTGAAGTGATCCTCTTGCTGAAGCCTGTGATGGGCTGGGACTGTAAGTGTATACCTCCAAGCCATGAAAATTTCAATAGGTTTCTTTTTTCCTTTTTTTGGCTTTTTAAGATAGGGTCTCCCTGTAACCCCAGCGGGAACGTGTTACGTAGACCAAGCTGGTCTTGGACTAGAGATAGGCCTGCCTTTGCCTTCTAAGTGCTGGGATTAAAGGCCTGTGACACCATGCCCAGCTATAAATTTCAATAGGTTTCTAAGAATTTGATCCCAACTAAATTTCTTCCTAAGAATTTATTTATTTTATGTTTGAGTGTATTGCCTGCATGTATGTAAGTGTACCTGTGTGATGCAATGCCCCTGAAGGACAGAAGAGCGAGTTGGATCCCCTGAAACTAGAGTTACAGATTAGCTGCCATGTGGATGTTGGGAATTGAACCTGGGTCCTCTGCAAAAGCATCCAGTGCTTGTAACCTCTGAGCCATCTCTCCAGTTCCCCTACCAACTAAATTTTTACATTGCCTTAACTAAAAACAAAGTTTTTGAGACAGAGTGTTGCTTTGTAGGCTGGCCTCAAATGAATGATCCTCTTGCTTCTGATACCAACCTCCTAAATGCTGGTATTATAGGTGTGCTCCACCTTGCCTGGCTTATAAGAAGTTTCTATTTAAAAACAAAAACAAAAGCAAGCAAACAAAAAACAAGCCTGGCATGGAGGTGCAGGCCTTTAATTGCAGCACTTGGGAGGCAGAGGCAGGCAGATCTTTGTGAGTTGGAGGCTCAGCAGTTAAGAGCACTGACTGTTCTTGCAGAAGACCCAGGTTCAATTCCCAGCACCACATGGCGGTTAAGAACCATCTTCAACTCCAGTCCCAGGGAAAGCTGATGCCCTCTTCTGACCTCTGCAGCATTGCATGACTTGGGTGTACCTACTTACATGCAGACAGTACACTCATACACATAAAATTAAAAAAAAAAAGAAAAAGCTACTAACGTCAAATATCTTTATTGTTGATACTATAACTATGTAACATTATAGAAGCAATATTCTGGTTATTTGCAGGCACATCTGCAGCTTATATTCTTATAAATATCAGAGCTGTATTAAATATTCCATGTTGGTGGTGGGTTCCTTGGTCCTTTGGGTTTTGAAAAACGATTTCCAAAACCTGGAAACAAAAATTAAATTAGATGAAAACAGATATTTTTACGTAGAAATGCAAACATATGAGTTATTTTCAAAAGTCACCCTCTTCGATCAATTTAATAAGAGATTATAAAGGCATTAAAGTTTAAATGATAGTAGAATACTAATGTTTTGTTTTTCTGTGTTGGGGATTAAACACAGGACTTGTATATGCTACGCAAGTGTCCTGCCACTGAGTCAGACCTCCAGCCCAAATTAAACTAATTTTTTTTCTTTTTTTTGAGACAGGGTCTCCCTGTAGCTCCAGCTGTCCTGGAACTCAGTATGTAGACCAGGCTGGCCTTGAACTCACAGAGATCCTACTGCCTCTGCCTCCCTAGTGCTGGGATTACAGGAGTGTGCCACCACGCCCAGCCCTAAACTAATATTTTATACTTAGACCACTTACAGATTATGTAATGGTAATAATGAATGAATGACCCTGAATATAATAGCCTTTAATAGTTGAGTACATAATACCATTTATTTGTTTTCACTCATCACAAAATCAAGCACTATTACTTTCATATTGTGTTAAATTTAGTTTTATAGTTCTATGGAATTTCATAAATTCTTGGATTTGATAAGAAATTATATTTCAAAAAGTTAGGAAAATAAAATAATTCTGAAAAAGTTGTTAAATAATTTTGTCTTCCTCAAATTCACTTCCCTCGCCTCCCACAAATAAGAATAATGAAAATTTTCACACATAATAAAGGCTACTTATGGATGGTTTAAAAAAGATTTTCAGACCTGGGGCTGGAGAGATGGCTCAGTGATTAAGAGCACCAATTGCTCTTGCAGAGGACCTGGATTCACTTCCCAGCACCTACATAGCAGCTAAGAACCATCTTTAAGCCGGGCATGGTGGCATATACCTTTATTCCCAGCATTCAGGAGGCAGAGGCAGGTGGATCTCTGTGAGTTCAAGGCCAGCCTGGTCTACAGGGGGTCCCTGCCTAAAAATAAAAAAATAAAAATAAAAAAGATTTTCAGAGCTAGGCATGGTGGTGCACACTTTAATGCCAGGCAGAGGCAGCCTGGTCTATATAGTGAGTTCCAGCCAGCTGGGGCTAAAAAGAGACCCTGTCTCAAAAAGACAAAAAAAAAAAAAAATGGTTTAAGAACTCAAAATTTCTGCCGGGCGTGGTGGCGCACGCCTTTAATCCTAGCACTTAGGAGGCAGAGGCAGGTGGATCTTTGTGAGTTCAAGGCCAGCCTGGTCTACAGAGTGAGTTCCAGGACAGCTGGGGCTATAGGGAGACCCTGTCTCAAAAAGACAAAAAAAAAAAGTTATCTGACGTTAAAGAGTTAAAAGATAAACATGCAAAACAATATAAATGTAAGAGCCGATACATGCTACTATAACACTCTAAGTGAATAATTTACACATAAATTTTAACTGTCATAAAATAATGCACATACCAAAATTAAGAAAGGAGCTAGAATTTTTTGGCTGAACACATTCTGCAGGCTTGCTTGGTGAGGAAGAATTACAGATATCTATAATCAAAGGAAAAATAGAAATGAAGACAGATTTAGATTACTATTTGATTACATAATTACTGAAAGTCATCCAGAATAATTAATACTCTAAAATAAGTAGATCAGTGTCCAATGTTAAAATAAAGATGTTTGCTGGGCGTGGTGGTGCACGCCTTTAAGCCTAGCACTCAGGAGGCAGAGGCAGGTGGCTCTTTGTGAGCTTCGTGAGTTCAAGGCCAGCCTGGTCCACAGAGTGAGTTCCAGGACAGCTGGGATTATAGGGAGACCCTGTCTCGAAAAGACCAAAAAAAATGTTTAAACATGAGTTAGAATATTTTTTTTTTCTTTCCTTTTTATAAAAAGGTCCTATTCTATAGACCTGAACTTACTGTGTAGCCCAGGCTAGCCTTGGACTTGTGCTAGTCCTGTTGTCTCTGCTTTTTTTTTTTTTTTTTTTTTGGTGTTTTGATCTTTTTGACACAGGGTCTCCCTGTAGCCTTGAACTTGCCTGCCTCTGCCTCTGCCTCTGCCTCCTGAGTGCTAGAATTAAAGACATGCACTACTATGCCTGGCTAGTCTCAGCCTCTTAAATACTAGAATGACAGGTCTGAGCTGCCATGCACTGCATGGTTGCTTTTCTTTGCAAACAGGTTATGAATCCATTACCTTTAGGGTTCACATTTGGCTTTGGACTTAACCTTTGTGCTCTGACCAGTCAGAGTATGCATTAATCTCCACATCTACACATTAATTCATCTATATGATTTTTCTTATATTACCTTTTAATCCTAAACCTCTTCACTTTCCAGCCATTTTTTCTCATTATAGATGATTCTAATTTAAGTCTATAGACAATAAAAGAGTTGTGTTGCTTGGTTTGCTATTTTAGTTATTTACTGTAGGCCGAAAAATGTATTTGTTTTCCTAACACGTTAATACATATATGTATTGGTTTCTGTCCAATTTATATATATATACATATATAGATATATAGATATAGATATAGATATTTAATTTTTTGTCATTTTTTGAGACAGGGTCTCCCTGGAAATCTGGCTGTCCCGGAACTCGCTCTGTAGACCAGGCTGGCCTTGAACTCACAGAGATCAGCCTGCCTCTGCCTCACAAGTGATAGGATTAAAGGCGTGTGCCACCATGCCCGGCTCTGTCCAGTTTTTAAAAGAATCCTATAAAACTTGGTCCATGTGGGGCCACTGACCCCATGCTTGAACAGGCTGAAGAGGGCACACACACAGGGTTACTCTAGTAACATCCTGGGGACCACACCAGAGGGCACAAATCTGTTTATTCTATACAACAAGCAGCTTATATAGGTCTGGGATGGGCAGCCTCTACATCGTGTGACATCACCTCCCAGTGGTCAATCCTAGACCTCCAGACCATCACATGTCATCCCAACTGGTGGGGCTTATTCAGAAAAGGGGTGTTCTGATGAGCAAGCCAACTAGTAGTGCTAGCAGAAAACAGGGTATGCCCTGCATCTTTAGCTCCACCTAGTGCGCTAAGCAGATTGGTAGCCTGCATACACTCAAGATACCTCTGAGTCCTAAATTGCTGTCCCACATTGCACCCTTTTGTTTTTGCCTTCACAAGCACAAAGCATGTGATAATAGTGGTGGTCACTTTGCCTTTGTCTCACCCAGATGGCCATTGCAAAAGCAATAAACAATGTCCATGTGAACCCAATTAGTAAGCATATGTGTCCAATTTTTTACAACCCAGGGTCCCCAAGTACAGTTGGAGAGGTTTGCATACACAAATATACTGATCAAATAAAAGTTCAGTCACATTATAACACTTTCTTTACTTGTAGGACAAGTTAAAGGAACTAAGCTTAAATTTCCTTCCCAAATAAGTAGCATACAGTCAATGAGAACCAGTTTGGGTAAATGTAATGAAAGCTTATGCCTTGGCTCCTGCTTATGGGTATGTGTAATACAACTTAGGCATCTATAGGTCAAAACAAAAACCTAAAAAAAAAAAAAAAAGAGGGAGGGGGGAGGTGGGGTACTATCCTTTCTGGGATACAAATGGAAAACTCTGTGTTTCAATCCTATTGATAAATTTTCAATTTTTCTGATCTTAAAAATAACAATGGGAGGAGAATTTTATGTTCCCACAGGTAAAAGTCACCAATCTAAATGCCTGAAAACATACAACTTATGGCTGTGCAGGATGAACTGGGGAATGTCAGCAGAGAGGTTGACCCATCTGAACACTAAGGAATGAGGAACATCAGACTGCCTGAGACACGGTCACTGAGCATCTCTCTGAATAATATTGGGGTTGACTGTTAATAATGGACCCTAATGCTGAGAAACCTTCCTACCTCTCCTCCCCCTTTTTTTTTCTTTTTTTTTCTTTTTTTTTTTTTTTTTTTTGAAAAAAGAAAAACAGGATGGTAATGAAACCACTCCCAAACTGTAAACTAGAGCCAATTGTTACGGTGGTAATTTCCTATAAAACAGGCACAACGTATTAACTGATTGATAGGCATAGGAACTGTGAAAGGATATTTCTCTATCTAGAGCCAAATTCAATAGTAAAGTGTTTATAAGTTGTGTAATTAAGCAAAATATATTACTACAGGAAAGCTCTGACATCAGCAATGAATTATTCTGCCTAGGAGATGTTGGCTAGGGGATTCAAACCCGCCCCCCCAAATTATAAAGGCCTTTTGCCTATAAATGGGATATATGCAAGGAGAAAGGCAGTAAGTCCCTGTTGTCGAAGACCTGGTGTGAGCATGAAAAATGTTATGAGACGTCACCTGCTAGCGTACAACTGGCCTCTGAAATGCTAGAGAGCGTTACCAAAGGCCACTACAGCAATACAGCAAAATATTGGTCTCCCTGAGACAAACAAGACTCCTCCGAAAATATCAGCTACACCTCAACAGCCTGGAGATACAGTGCAACAGTGGCAGCCAAGTGTCTATATTATATCCCAAAACTATTTGGCTATTAGCTCTCTCCTTGGAGGAATAACTCACAGCGGATGCCACAAGCTTATGTCCTCTAGTGGTTAGGCGATGTTATAAGCCACAATAAGAACTTGTCACCCTTTATAGAGAAACCACAGTTTGCGGATTAGCATACCATCCAAGCATCTGTGTCTATGCTCACAGCTTAGCTTGACACAATAAGTGGTACTGCTTAAATGCCTGTACATCCAATAGCTTGAGCTTTGTTAGTATGACTGAAAAGGGTATCACTGTGAAAGCTGTCAATCCGTGAAGGGAAACAAACTGAACAGACCGGAGTCCAAAATGACAACTCCAAAGAAATTAGACTGTTTTCTTCTCACCCACTTGTGCCCCTTTCCCAAAGCCTAGGGAACAAACTGCGGAAGAGGAGGCGTGGTAGATTGTAAGGGCTGTGGAGAGATAGGGGTGAATCATGAGACTATAGGAATATAGTCTGGACACCTGATTGATCAACATGCCTGTGCATACAAGCTTCTCCAACTGGACTATGGGAACCTTGGGTTGTTCAAAATTTGGACATAGATACTTGCAAAATGCACCAATTACTTAATTGTATGACATACTGAGTAACATCATTGTTATCTGCAAACAACTGTGTCATTGTATTGTAGAATCCCTTAAAAATAAAAATTAAAAAATTAAAAAATATATATAAAATTGATAAAAATAACAAAAAAAAAAGTTCAGTCAGTTTTTGCTACAGGTTAATTTCCTGCTGAAGGATGTGGCTGGCTCCTGAGGCAACTGCTCCTGTAGCCAAGGATGATGGCCTCTGCAACTCTTGTTATGATGATTGAGGACGACCCATGCTCCAGTTTGGTCTGCGCTTCCCAAGGTGTGGTCAGAGTCACAAACCATACTGCTGGAGATCCTGTGCATCAGCTTCTGGTGGAGGGAATTCTCTTGGATTTCTTCTGCTCTTTCTGGATGCTCAGATGGGCCAGCTTCTCTGGTCCATCCCTTCCAGTCCAAGCACCAACAATTCTTGCCAGAACCCAGATGGGATGGGGCTCACCTGTCTGAAAACATAAGCAAACCCCCTTCCCATTATTGCAGGGGGTCTGGACCCTTCCATCGTCCCTACATTGGATCTCGCCAAAGTACCAATGGTGCCTTATTATGCCCTGTCAGAGGCTCCAGTGCTTGTGGACTGAGGTTGTCATGTCTGGTGTCAAAATTGAGAGGAAGTTTACTATAAACTTTCTGCATCGTGGGGGAGGGGGGTGGGTCTAGGTCTCCCTCTTCTGTTTTTGTAATTGCTTCTTTAAAGTTTTATGTATTCTTTCAACAATGCCCTGGCTTGGCTAGAGAATGATCCCCATTAAGGAGAGGGAGGAGTCAAATCCAACCATGAAGGTGCCCAGCAGAGGGGATTCTTTGAAGAATACACACTTCTTGGGTTACACTGCAGAGTAAGGGGAGCTCTGTAGAGCCCCTTAGGCAATCATACAATGGATGCATCTCTGAAGAGATATGAAGCCTTGGGGGTGCCAATTAATAGCCCCCAAAGCCTTTTGGAGCTGGTTAAGGGGTCATATCTCAGGGAGTTTAATTATTGGCATCTGAGGCTGAATCAGCCTTCTCTCTAGAATTGACCCCAGAAACTCATAGGGAGGGGCAAATTGAATTTTCTTCTGGGAGACCTTTAAATGGGCAGCCTCAAGGGCTGCTAAGACTTGCAAGAGTAGGGAGACCAGGACCGTCCTATCACAGTAAGCTAGGAGAACATCTTCCATATAGTGGATGACATCTTACCCTGGGATTTTAAAAAACCTTTTCAGAACATGACCAACAAAAACCTGACAGATTGTGGGGCTATTTTTCATGCCTGTGGCAGGACTTTCCATTAATATCTCTGCGTGGGGGAGGAGTGGTTCCTACGAAGGACAGTAAATGCAAAGCAAGGTCTGTCCTCAAGGTGCTGGGGAATAGAAAAGAAGTAATCTTCAATATCAAAAATGGCAGTGTGTTTGCCCACCAGTAGAGCTGAGAGTCAGGGAAGTCCAGGTTGGGTAGTTACCAACTTAATGGCCCTAAGGTAATGGAGGATGTGAAACTTCACCTGCTCTTTCCTTTGAATTATAAAGATGGGGGTGTTCCAGGGACTAATGGAAGGCTCACTATGCCCTGCACTTAGTTGCTCAGCAACTCTCTACCCAGATGGGAGCTGAAGTCACCCATTCTAGCTTAATAGGTGATGGCAGAACAGTGGCTCTTAGAATTGGAGGTACTGGGAGCCTTGGTCTCAGACTCAGGAGTCTACTGCTGAATTATAAGAGATTTTATCATCCAAAGTTAGAATCGCCCCTGAGGCATCAAGGAAGTCCCTGCCTAACAAGTTATGAGGTAGGCCAGGCATAAATAGGGGCTTAATGGTCCCCTGTCCCTTATCTAAGTCTCTCTAAACCATAGGTTGGGTACTCAGCTTTCCTAGAGGCAGAGGAAGAAGAGGAGGAGGAGGAGGAGGAGGAGGAGGAGGAGGAGGAGGAGGCTGTTTGCAGGAAGGAGTGGGGTCCTGAGAATCCTTAAGATCTATCAAAGGAACAATTCTAGCTTTAGGGCCAAAGCCTTGTCAGTGGTGGAAGCTGCACCAGAGTCAGTGCAGGGAGGGGTATTTACTTTTGGTTTTCATTTGAGCCTGCGATATCTCAGGGATATTAGTCTCTTTCTGGCCCAAACATTGGAGGATAAGAGTTACTACAGAGAAGAAAAGACTCACAGCAGAGAGCCAGCGGGGCACATTGGAGGACAATGTCCCAAAGTTGCTCAGCCTGATGAATAGGCTCCCTAGAAGAGGAGGGCAGATCCCTATCATGGAGGTTCAGTACCCAGACCCACCAGATTGCTTCAGGTGTCCCTGTTCAAAGGTGCCAGTTGTGGGGCCACTGACCCCGTGGTTCAACAGGCTGAAGAGGGCATGTGTGCGGTGTTACTCCAGTAACATCCTGGGGACCATGTCAGAGAGTGCAAATCCATTTATTTTATACAACAGGCAGCTTATATAGGTCTCAGGGCGGGCAGCCCCTGCATCCTTTGATGTTACCTCCCAGTGCCCAATCCTAGACCTCCAGACCATCACACATCATCCCAACACTTGGACATATTCAGAAAAGGGGCGTGCAAGCTGACTGGTGACTTCTGAGAATATGCTAGCAGAAAAGAGGGCCCTGCATCTTTTACTCCGCCTAGTGTGCTAAGCAGATTGGTAGCCTGCATGCACTCAAGATACGTCTGAGTCAAGGATTGCTGTTGAACATCACACAGGTCCACATTCATTTTACATGTATATAGTCTTAAATAAAAATGCAGTCGGGTTTATATAAACTTTCTCAAAAACAGCATATAAGTTAAATTATTAAATATCCTCTTTTTTGTTCTCAACATTTCAAAATGCAGTGTGTGTATGTGTGTATGAACTGCACATATATATATAACATTAGGGTGTTAAAAGTGTCTCTTCCTGGCCAGGCGTGGTGGCACACTCCTTTAATCCCAGCACTGGGGAGGCAGAGGCAGCTGGATCTCTGTGAGTTCCAGGCCAGCTGGGGCTACAGGGAGACCCTGTGTCAAAAAAAAAAAAAAAAAAAATAGAATAACTACTCAGGGCTGGAGAGATGGCTCAGTAGCACCAGCTGCTCTTGCAGACAATCCAGGTTCGATTACCAGCACCTGCATGGTGACTAACAACTGTTTATAACTCCAGTTCCAGGGGATTCTGACACCTTTGCCACAACTGTGAGGTATTGATTGTTGAGTGATATGGGAGAACCCAGCCTACTGTGGGCAGTGCCACCCACAGTAGGTGGACAGGTGGTTCTATACTGTATAAGAAAGCAGGCTATGGGTCTGGAGAGATGACCTAGCAGTTAAGAGTGCCGACTGCGCCGGGAGTGGTGGCGCACGCCTTTAATCCTAGCACTCGGGAGGCAGAGGCAGGTGGATCTTTGTGAGTTCAAGGCCAGCCTGGTCTACAGCGTGAGTTCCAGGACAGCTGGGACTACAGGGAGACCCTGTCTCAAAAAGACCAAAAAAGAAAAAGAAAAAAAAGAGTGCCAACTGCTCTTTCAGAGGACTGGGGTTCAATCCCTAGCACCCACATGGCGACTGAAAACCATTTTTTAACTCCAGCTCCAGGGGAATCCGACACCTTCTGACCTCCATGGCATTGCACAACATGGGTGCACTGACCTACATGCAGACACTACATTGATACACATACAAAATTAAAAAATTAAAAATTAAAAATAAAAAAAGCAGGCTGAGCCAGGCATGGTGGCACATGCCTTTAATCCCAGCACTTAGGAGGCAGAACTGGCTGGATCTATGTTCAAGGCCAGTCTGGTCTACAGAGTGAGCTCCAGGACAGCTGGAACTACAGGGAGACCTTGTCTCAAAAAGACAAAAACAAAAAACAGGCTGAGCGTGGGCCAAGGGACAAGCCAGTAAGCAGCATTCCTCCTGTGCTTCAGATTCTGCCTCCAGGTTCCTATGTTGTGCTCCCTCAGTGATGAAATGTAACCCAGAAGATGTGAGCCAAATTGAGATGATTGTGTGATTTTTGTCTTTCAGTCCATTTATGTGTTTTATGATATTTATCGATTTACATATGTTGAACCATCCCTGCATCTCTGGTATGAATCCAACTTGGTCATGATAGATGACCTTTTTGATGTTGGTCTGTATGTGGTTTTTAAGTGTTTTGTTGAGAATTTTTGCACCTATGTTCATTAATAAGATGGGTCTATAGTTTTCTTTTTTGGTTGTATCTTTGGTTGTATCTTTGCCTGGTTTTGGTATTAGAGTGATGCTGGCTTCATAGAAGGAATGTAGGAGATTTCCCTCTTTTTGTATCCTTCTGAACAGTCTGAGTAGTAAAGATTGTAAGTTAAGTCCTCTTTAAATATTTTATATAATTGTGACATGGGCTGGAGAGATGGCTCAGCAGTTAAGACTGCTCTTGCAGAGGACCCGGGTTCAATTCCTAGCACCCACATGGCAGCTAAGAACCGTCTTAGGCCAGGCATGGTGGCGCACACCTTTAATCCCAGCACTCAGGAGGCAGAGGCAGGCAGATCTCTGTGAGTTCAAGGCCAGCCTGGTCTACAAAGTGAGCAGGACAGCTGGGGCTACAGGGAGACTCTGTCTCAAAGAGAACAAAAAAAAAAAAAAAAGAATTGTGCCGTGAAACCATCTGGGCAGGCTATTTAGTTGGGAGGGTTTTTTTTTTTTAATTTATTTATTTCTGTATGTGTACGAATGTACTTTCTGCATGTAGGTTTGTGCACCCGTGTAGTGCAATGCCGTGGAGGTCAGAAGAGGGCGTCGGACTCCCCTGGAACTGGAGTTCTCCTGGAATTGGAGTTTCAGACAGTTCCGCCATGTGGGTGCTGGGGATCGAACCCGGGTCCTCTGCAAGAGCGGTTGGCGCTCTTAACCGCTAGGCCATCTCTCCAGCCCGGGAGGGTTTTTTTTTTACATTTTCAATTTCCTCAAATATTATGGGTCTATTTAAGCTGTCAACCTCTTCTTGGTTAAGCTTTGTTGATTTCCAGGATTTCAGCTATTCATCCATTTCTCTTAGGTTTTCAAATTTAGTAGAGTATAGGTTTCTGAAATATTCCTCTATGATTGTCTGGATTTTTTCATTGTCTGTTGTAATGTTTCCCCTTTCATCATGAACTGTACTGATTTGGAGTTGCTCGCTCTTTCTTTTGGTTAACTGGGCTAGAGGCCTATCTTGCTTATCCTTTCAAGAAACCAACTTTTGGATTCATTGATTCTTTGTATTGTTTTCTTTGTTTCTATTTCATTGATTTCTGCTCTGATTTTTGTTTTTTCTTCCTGTTTGTTGGATTTAGGGTTCATTTGTTGTTTCTCAAGTGTTTTTAGCTGCAGTGTTCATTCATTTATGTGTCCTCTTTCTCCTTTTTAAATGTAGGAAATGAGCCCTCTTAGGACTTTTATTTTATTTTTTTCTCTATGTGTATGAATGTACTGTCTGCATGCGTGTTGTACAATGCCACGGAGGTCAGAAGAGGGTGTCGGATTCCCCTGGAACTGGAGTTCTCCGGGAATTGGAGTTTCAGATGGTTCTCAGCTACCATGTGGGTGCTGGGAATCAAACCCAGGTCCTCTGCAAGAGCAGTCGGCTCTCTTAACCGCTAGGCCATCTCTCTAGCCCAGGACTACTTTTAAAGTATCCCATAGGGGCCGGGTGTGGTGGCGCACGCCTTTAATCCTAACACTTGGGAGGTAGAGACAAGTGGATCTTTGTGAGTTCAAGGCCAGTCTGGTCTACAAAGTGAGTTCCAGGACAGCAGGGGCTACAGGGAGACCCTGTCTCGAAAAAACCAAAAAAAAAAAAAAAGTATCCCATAGGTTTTACTGTCTTGTATTGTCATTTTCATTTAGTGCCAGGAATGCTTTTATTTCTTTATTTCTTCCTTGACACATTCATTATTCAGGAGAGTGTTGTTTAGTCTGCATGTGTTCTTGTAGAGAGTAGAGCTTATCCTGGTGTTGATACTGAGCTTTATTGCACTGTGGTCTGATAAAATGCATGAAATTATTTCAATCCTTTTGATTTGTTGAGTTTTTTTCTATGTTCCAGCATGTGGTCAATTTCGGAGAACATTCCCTGAGGTGTTGAGTAGAAAGTATATTTTCTGGTGTTTGGGTGGAATATTTGGTAGATGTCTATGAAGTCCATTTGGAGTACTGTATTGTTCAGTTCAGATGTCTCTCTGTTTATTCTTTGTCCAGTTGACCTATCCAAAGGACTCAGTGGGGTATTCAAGTCCCCTACTATTAGTGTGCTGGGATTAATCTGTGCCCTAAGGTCTTGCGTGATTGTGTTTATAAAGTTCGGTGCACCAGAGTTTGGTGCATATATATTTATGACTGTGAAATCTTCATGGTTAATTGCTCCTTTGATAAGGATGTAATGGCCCTCTTTGTCTCTTCTGATTAGTTTTACTTCGAAGTCTATTTTGTCTGATATTAGAATAGCAACTCCTGCTTGCTTTTTGGTACCATTTGGTTAGAATATCTTTTTCCATCCTTTCACTTTAAGTTGATGCCTGTCCTTAGGATGAGATGGGTTTCTTGTAGATAGAATATAGATGGGTTCTGTTTCCTAATCCATTCTCCCAGTTTATGTCTTTTGATTGGGGAGTTTAGACCATTAATATTTAAGGTTATTATTGAGAGATGTGTGTTGATTCCTTTCACCTTATTTCTGTTTGAATTCTTGGTCTAGATTTGTATTTTTGTAGTTATACTTTTATTAATTTCTCTCTCTAGCTGTTTGGGGATAGTTGCTCCTTTCCTCTGTCCTTTGAATTGCTTCGAGTATTTTCTGAAGAGTTAGGGTTTTTTGACATATATTCTTTCATCTTGTTTATGTCATGAAAGATTTTTTTTTTCTTCAACTATAATCAACATTTTTGCTGGGTACGGTAATCTGCATTGGTATCTATAGTCATTTAGTACTGGGAATACTTTGGTCCATGTTCTTCTGGCTTTCATAGTTTGCACTGAAAAGTTAGCTGTAATTCTGATGGGTTTCCCTTTACATGTAACTTGTTTTTCTCTTGTGGCTTTCAGTATCTTGTCTTTGTTTTGGGCATTTAGTGTTTTAACTATGATATGATGTGGAGAATTTCTTTTCTGATCTTGTCTATTTGGTGTTCTATGTGCTTCTTGTATTTGTATGCATATGTCTTTTTTCAATTTGGGGAAATTTTCTCCTATAATTCTCTTGAAGATCTGGTCCATACCAGTATCCTGGGGTTCTTCTCCTTCTTCTATACCTATGATGTGGAGGTTTGGTCTCTTCATGGTATCCCACATTTCCTGGTTATTCCACTCTTGTGTTTTTAAATTTTTTTCATAGTCTTTACTTGAGCTCTTCAGTTCTTCAATGTTATCTTCTAGACTTGATATTCTATTTTCTGCTTCATCCATTCTGTTACTGAGGCTTTCTCCTGCCTGCTCCTGTTGACTGGATGAGTGTTCAATTTCCTTTTTCATTTCAGCCTGAGATTCTTTTAGTATTTCCATTTCCTTCTGGAGTTGGTCATTCTTTCCCTTTAGTTCTTTGATTTGTTCTTTATATTCCTTATATTCCTTTCAGATCTTTGATTTGTTCTTCCTTTTCCTTTTCCATTTCAGCTTGAGGTTTTTTTTTTTTTTTAGTGTTTCCATTTCTTTCTGGACTTGGTCATTCTCTCCCTTTAGTTCTTTGATTTGTTCTTTATCATCCTTCATTTCTTTGAGTATGTCTCTGGTTGTTCCTTTAAGATGTTTCCTGAGTTACCTCCAGGGAGATCTCATCATCGGAGTCTTCTATAGGACTGGTAGAGTTTGGTAGGGATTTATTATTCGATTTGTCCATGTTGTTGATTTTTCGTTGCGCTTTTGCCATGTGGATTTGAGGAGTTGTTTGTAATCTGATGTGAGATTTAATATTTCTTCCTTTTGTGGAAGGCCTGTTCCTGAAGGTTGTCTGTAGTGTGGTGGGTGCAACCAAAGGGGCTCAGATGGTCCTGGAACCCACCTGTGAGAAGCTTGGCTTGTCACTCCCCCAGTGCAGGAAGCAACAGGGCTCAGATGGTCCTGGAACCCATAGGCTAAGAAGTCCACTCCTAGATTTTGTTTTTAAAAGGTTTCCTGGGGCTGGAGAGGTGACTCAGGGGATAAGAGCCCTTGCTCTTCTTCCAGAGGACCTGGGTTTCACTCTCAGCACCTACATGGTGCCTCTGTCCTCCTCTTCCAGCTTTTGTGGGTACCACACACACTCTAATAAACATACTAGCCATCAAAACACTTGTACAAATAATACATATTATATTATGTATTTATATAAATTTTATTTTATTATATTTATATATAACAATATTATATATATATATATATAAGTTTTCTCAGTGTTCCTTGTCCTTCCTCTAGTGCTAGAGTATTATAAACCATTCAGTCCTTCATGACTAAACAAATGCATCAATTTATAAGAGGCATATCATCATGTTTTACAGACCCAGGTTTTATAAATAAAGTTCTGAGAGACTTTCCAAAAGTTTAAAGAGCCTGTGGGTTTTTATTTTCATTACAATATAGCAAAATAATAAGCAACAGACTTTTACTTCTAGTAATACTTGGTAAAAATGGAAATGTGTCAATGTTCTGCTTATTTCATTAAATCAACACATTTGTTTCACAATATGCCTTGCTGTGACTGTTTTCAAATAAAATAAGGTTAGACTGCTTGGAGTTTTCAACACATATTTATATCAAAGGATCTTTTTATGGGTAGAAAAAAATCAAACATTGTATTAATTATTCTTTTTTGTTGTTGTTGTTCTTTTCGAGACAGGGTCTCCCTATAGCCCCAGCTGTCCTGGAACTCACTCTGTAGACCAGGCTGACATTGAACTCCCAAAGATCCGCCTGCCTCTGCCTCCCAAGTGCTAGGATTAAAGGCGTGCATCACCACGCCCGGCTTGTATTAATTATTCTTCTGTCTATAAACAGAAACATTTCCATCCCCTTACCCAGGATTAGCACTGTGGAGCCTAGCAAGTCAAGGCCTTGGGTGACTGTTCTAATTCATAGGTATGAAATTATGTTTAGTAATGATATTGTTAATTTTTTCAGAGAGTGAGTATACCAAGAAAAATTATGAAATTATTAAACTTATACACCCATTCTAAAAAATAAGTACAAAGGAACTTACTTTTTTTCATATTTCGGAAAATTCTCAAACTCTACAAAAGAAAGGGAAAAAGTTAACATTTTTCCTATAAAATTCAAACTACTTCAATCAAATAGAAATATGCACTTAAAGAGATTACTTTCCTTCAAAAAAAAACCATGAAATTGCACAAAGTTATGTTCCCATCTTGCACCTTAATTCAGTACAAAATCTCCACTTGATTCTGTGTTTGCTTTGAACAACAATATAAGTATCATACTTATAATATAAGTATACTTAGATATGCTGCTGTCAAAGGGCAGGGGTAAGGATGAAACTCCGCTTCTCTCCCTCCAGAACCCACAGTGGCTTCAAAAGGTTGCTTCTGTTGGTGAAGTTATGTTCCCATCTTGCACCTTAATTCAGTACAAAATCTCCACTTGATTCTGTATTTGCTTTGAACAACAATATAAGTATCATACTTATAATATAAGTATCACTTAGATATGCTGCTGTCAAAGGGCAGGGGTAAGGATGAAACTCCGCTTCTCTCCCTCCAGAACCCACAGTGGCTTCAAAAGGTTGCTTCTGTTGGTGAATCAGTATTTATGCCCATTTTTACTCTAGAGTTATGATACCCTATGAATTTCTAGCTATTCTTTATATATTAAACAAATATCCTCTAGACTATGATGCCAGTTACAGATATTTTTTCTTTCCAATTCCTCGTCTTTCAGTTTTAAGTCCGTTTCTTTTACCATATAGAATTTTTCTGTTTTATTTAGTGAAAAAAAATTTTTTTTTGCTTTACTGCTTCTGGATTCTTAGTCATACTCATAAAGGGCAGTCATACTCCAGAATAACAAAATCTCTCCAAGATTAGTACTCTTGTAAGTTAGGGTTTTTAAAATTGCTGTTGTTTAGTATTTTTATGTGTATGTGTTATGCTTGATGTTTAAATCTTTTAGTCATCTATATTTTATCCTGCTATAGATATGAATTGTAGATATTATTTTTCTACATAGTTATCTATTTAGCCCAACAACAATTTCTTTTCTTCATTTTTTTGTCAAGAAGTAAGTTCTTAATGTAGTATTTTCTTCCTTTTAGCTTCTTTCTATTAATTGATTGTGTGAGATAAAAAAACTCATTTTATTTTATTTTATTTTATTTTATTTTTTTTGCCTTTTTGAGACAGGGTCTCCCTTTTGCCCCAGCTGTCCTGGAACTCACTCTGTAGACCAGACTGGCCTTGAACTCACAAAGATACACCTGCCTCTGCCTCCCAAGTGCTAGGATTAAAGGCGTGCGCCACCACGCCCGGCAAAAAAACTCATTTTAATAAAGATGCTTAATTTAATTTTCAGTCTTAATGCTGTAGAGAGAATACTTGTAAGCAAAATATGTGATGTTTTCTCAATCTCCAGTCAGTTTCCTTTACCTTACTCCTTGTGAAACTTTTCCCAGGAGTCTTCAATGTTGGTTTAGATGCTGAGCTTTCTGTGGTTTCCAGGTAGTCAGTGGAATAACTTTCTGTGGGTTGAGCCTGCATACCTTAACCACAAAAAAAAAAAGGAGAGCAAGGGAGAGAAAAGCAAGAAAAAGTGTTTTGTGATATAGTCCCTTAAGCATATAGATTAAATATAGGTTTATAGTAATTCTTGGCTTGATTGGGCATTATTTTCATTAGATGTTGTACTCATTAAAATTTCAGATATGTTGTGGATACTTTATCTTATGTAATCATTCTTTGTACATTTCCATTTAGATCTTACTTTATTCTTAACTTTGGACTTGTTTGTTTGGAGACAGGGTCTCATGATATAGACCAGGCTGGCCTGGAACGCACAGTGATCTGCCTGCCTCGGCCCACCAAGTGACGGGATTAACAGCTTCCAGTAGTGCATACCTAGCCTTATTTTTGTTTTACAGAAACAGGGTCTCATATAGTCCATGCTGTCCTCAAACTCACTTTGTAGCTAAGGATGACCTTGAACTCCTGATCCTTTTGCTTTGCCTCCCAAATGCTGAGATGAGGTGTGCTATCACAATTAGTTTGATTTTTTTTTAGGGCTTTTTTGTATTGATTTTTTTTTTTTTTTGTCTTTTTGAGACAGGTTCTCCCTGTAGCCCCAGCTGTCCTGTGTCCTGGAACTTACTATGTAGACCAGGCTGGTCTTGAACTCACAAGTGATCTGACAACCTCTGCCTCCTGAGTGCTGGGAATAAAGGCGTGTGCTACCACGCCCAGCACAATTTGTTTATTTTTAACCCTTTAACATTTTATTTTTTGGAAAGTCCTGCAAACTTACAGTCCTCATCAGCAAGAAAGAAGGACTCCGGAGTTCTTTCTGGGAGTGGAGGTGGGGGAGAACAATCTTGATGTAAATCTGAAATAAGAAAAGTATACAACAGAGCAAAGAAATCCACCAATTAAAAGCCATGCCAGGACTTTTTTGGATATGTGTAATTTTTTGCAGTTAGTCCATTTTAGTCTGCAACCACTGTATTAGTTTCTTTTCTTTTGCTGTGATAAAATAACCCACAAAAGTAACTTAAGGGAGAAATGGGTTATTTGGGTTCACAATCTGAGGGTAGTGTCCATCCATCATCACAGAGGAGTCCGTTGGCACAGGCTCAAGCTCTTTATATCTAGACAGCAAGCAGAAAGTGACAAATGCTGGTATTCAGCTTGCTTTCTCCTTTTTATTCAGTCCAGGGCCTAATCCCAGGGATAGTGCTGCCCACTATCAGAGTGGGTCTTCCTACCTCAATTTAGTCAAGATAATCCTCATAGGCTTGACTAAAAGTTAGGTGAATCTAAACAATCCCTCACAGGTGGCCTGGAGACTTGTACACTAGGTGATTCCAGATCTGTCAAGTTGACAGCCAACACTAACCATCACAACCACCACATTTAAAATTTTCTGGCCGGGCGTGGTGGTGCACGCCTTTAATCCTAGCACTTGGGAGGTAGAGGCAGGCGGATCTTTGTGAGTTCAAGGCCAGCCTGGTCTACAAAGTGAGTTCCAGGACAGCTGGGGCTACAGGGAGACCCTGTCTTGAAAAGACCAAAAAAAGAAAAAACTTTCTGAACAATGACCTCAAGAATTTGGTCCTTTGGTTTCTTAACCAAAGACCCTATGGTAAAGGGAGGTGGGTCTCTGTGAGGTCATGAACAGCTTATTTTACATAGGGAGTTCCAAGCTAGTCAGGGATACAGGGAGATGCTGTCTCAAAACAAACAAACAAACACCCACTATATAACTCACAGGTATATTCTTCCAAAGAAATTGAAAATGAATTTTACCAAGGTTCTAAGTCTAACTTATTTTTACAGCCAATTTTAAGAGATAGAGGAAGATGTTTCAACTATGAGAACACAATTGATTAAATTTAGAATTTGTCTTTAGGACCAATGATCTACTATATTCAACAAATAAATAACAAAACACAAAAGAGAAAGAACTGTCACAAATTTTAAGAGACCTAAAGAACCCTCCTCCCCCACAAAAAAGAAACCAAAATTTGGGGATGGAGAGATGGCTCAGTGGTTAAGAGCACCAACTGTTCTTGCAGAGGACCTGGGTTCGATTCCTCGCACCCACATAGTGGCTAAGAATCATCGGGCATGGTATCGCACGCCTTTAATCCTAGCACTTGGGAGGCAGAGGCAGGTGAATCTCTGTGAGTTCAAGGCCAGCCTGGTCTACAGAGTGAGTTCCAGGCCAGCTGGACCTATAGGAATACCCTGTTTCAAAAAAAAAAAAATGCACCAATACCTAATTATACAGCAAACTGAGTAACGTCAATATTATCAGAAAACAACTGTAATATTATATTGTAGAATCCCTTAAAATAAACAAATAAAAGAGAAAAAAACCCAAATGTATAATTTGTTTGTTTGTTTGTTTGTTTTCTGTTTTGTCTTTTTGAGACAGGGTTTTCCTGTAGTCCCAGCTGGAACTCTCTATGGAGACCGGGTTGGCCTTGAACTCACAGAAATCTGCCTGCCTCTGCCTCCCAGAGTGCTAGGGTTAAAGGTTTGTGCCACCATGCCTGGCACAATGTATAGATTTTATTTGATTCAAAATTCATGAAAGCCAAGCAGAAAAAGACATTTTTGAGACAATTGGAGACACCAATGTATTCTGAATATTATATACTATTAGAGGGCTATTATCTTATTATTGGTATAACAGTGCTATTGTGGTAGACTAAAATATGTGTTTGAAATGAAATAAAAAAGATTTTTAAATAATGGAGCTATTTTTCCATGATGTAAACTCCTAAGTATATAAATAGTATTCTAGTGACAGAAGTTTTTTTTTTTTTTTTTTT
>VZQC01003433.1:1601052-1648515 GCA_009823505.1 Rhizomys pruinosus | reverse complement strand
TTTTTGAGACAGGGTCTCCCTATAGTCCCAGCTATTGGAAGTATGAACTATTTTGATTTATTTATTTTTTATTATTTATTACTTTTTTATGTGTATGAGTGTACTATCTGCATGTAGGTTGGTGCACCCATGTTGTGCAATGCCGCGGAGGTCAGAAGAGGGCGTCAGATTCCCCTGGTACTGGGGTTAAAGACGGTTCTTTTTTTGGGGGGTGCTAGGAATTGAGCCGGGGTCCTCTGCAAGAGCAGTCAGCACTCTTAACCACCGAGCCATCTCTCCAGTCCTGAACTATTTTGATTTTATAGATGCTCATAAGAAATTTGCTTTTGTCTCAGAAAAGACTCTGAACTTATACTTTTGAACAGTGTTGGAACTGTTAAATACTATGGGGATGTTTGAAGTTATGCAGAATATATCTTGCATTATGAGATGGCTGTGAACCTGTGGGGACATAGAGTGGAAGATTATGACTTTAAAATGATGTTTTTCAAGTTGACAAAGGGTAGAACTATGATATTTAATCTTTATTATCAATTTGATGAGATTTAGAATCACCATAGAAATAAATCTCTGGGCTTGTTTGTGAGGAAGTTTATAGATAGAGGTAGGAAGACCCAACCCTAAATCTGGGTGGGCACTATTCCATGGGGAGTGCTCTCAGACGGAATAAAAAGGAAAATTCAAGCTGAATAGCAGTATTCATCTCTTCTGCTTCCTTGCAGTGGATACAATGAGACTGGGCGCTTCATGCTCCTGGTGCCGGCCCTCCCTCATCATGATGAACGAAACCCTCCAACTGTAACCCCAAATGAACCCTTCCTCCCTTAAGCTGCTTTTGTCAGAGAAATGAAAAAAGTAACTAATACAACCTCTGCATTACTGAGTGACAGGTTGACAAGCACACATAACCACACCCAGCCTCCATATTGTTTTCAGTAATGGTTGTATTAATTTACATCTCTACCAACATCTCCACTAATGATGTGCAAGTTCCCTTTTCTCCATAATCTTGAAGACATTTATTATTTTTAAATTCTTTATTTTAGTTATTATAATAACAATTATTAATTAGTACTGGGGGTGTTGCATGCCACTGTGTATATGTGGAGGACAGAGGACAACTTTGTGGAGTCAGTTCTCTCCTTTGTTTATGTGGGTTCCAGGGATCAAAAGTGCTTCCACCTGCTAAGCCATCTTGCTGACTCCTGTTTGGTTTTTTGATAACATACATTCTTAATGGAGTGAGATTATATCTCATTGTGGTTTCACTTGTGCTTCCTTAATGATTAGTAAAATGGAACATCTTTATCCCTGTTGGTTATTAGTATGTTAGTATGCCTTCTTTTGAGAAATATATATATTTAGGTCTATTGCCCATTTTACAGTTAGGCTATTGATTTTTTTTTTTTTTTTGTCTTTTTGAGACAGGGTCTCCCTTTAGTCCCAGCTGGCCTGGAGCTTGCTTTGTAGACCAGGTTGGCCTTTAACTCACAGAGATCCTCCTGCCTCTGCCTCTAAGTGCTGGGATTAAAAGGCATGCACCACCATGCCCAACCAGGCTATTGATTTTTGCTGTTGAACTTTTTGTGTGTTCCGTACACATTTTGGTTAATATCCAGAATATCCTACTCATACAAAATCTGAGTCACTAAAGCAATCTTGGGCACTGGTATGTTTTTCAGACACATAGTGTGCAAAGGTTTTTTGGTTCACTCACTCTGGAGATTGTTGCCTTTGTTGTGTGAAATTTAAAAAAAAATTTTAATAGTAGGGCATGATGGCCCAAGCCTTTAGTCCCAGCACTTGGGAGGCAGAGGCAGGCAGATCTCTGTGAGTTCAAGGCCAGCCTTGTTTAACAGAATGAGTTCCAGGCCAGCTGGGACTAAAAGGGAGACCTCGTCTCAAAAAGATCACCCTGAATTTTTTTTTTTTTTTTGGCTTTTTGAGACAGGGTCTCCCTGTAGCCCCAGCTGTCCTGGAACTCGCTCTGTAGACCAGGCTGGCCTTGAACTTACAAAGATCCACCTGCCTCTGCCTCCCAAGTGCTAGGATTAAAGGCGTGTGTCACCACACCCAGCTCACCCCGAAATTTTTTAAAATTTATTTTCTGTAAATGAATGTTTTGCCTGCATGTATGTTAAGTATACTACCTGCATGCAATGCCCACAGAGGCCAGAAGAGAGCATCAGAACCCCTGGAACTGGAGTTACAGATGATTGTTAGCAACCAAGTGGATGCTGGGAAGGGAATCTGGTTTCTCTGCAAGAGCAGCCAGTGCTCTTTAACTGCTGAGCCATCTCTCTAGCCCTGTGGGAAGCTTTCTATTTGCTATAATTCAATTTGTCTATGTGTGCTTTTCTTTCCCTTATGCTTTGGAAGTGTTTTTTTTTTTAAAAATTGCCCATTCTACAATCCTGAAGAAGTTCTATGTTTTATTCTATTAGTTGTTTTTTGTTTTTGTTTTTTGTTTTTGTTTTTGTCTTTTTGAGACAGGGGCTCCCTGTAGCCCCAGCTATCCTGGAACTCATTATGTAGACCAGGCTGGCCTTGAACTCACAGAGATCCACCTGCCTCTGCCTCCCAAGTGCTGGGATTAAAGGTGTGCATCACCACACCCGGCTTAATTAAGTTTTTCATATTTTGAGTTAGTTTTTGTAACTGGTGAGAGGTAGGAATCTACTTTTATTCCTCTACATGTGGATACTCAGTTTCCTCAGCACCATTTATTGACAATATTATCCTGTTCCCCCCAGGTTCATAGCATCTTTGTTAGAAATCAGTTGGCAGCCAGGTGTGGTGGTGCACACCTTTAATCCTAGCACTCAGGAGGCAGAGGCAGGCAGATCTTTGTGAGTTCAAGGCCAGCCTGGTCTACAGAGTGAGTTCCAGGACAGCTGGGGCTACAGGGAGACCCTGTCTCGAAAAGCCAAAAAAAAGAAAAAGAAAGAAAGAAATCCGTTGGCAATAGATGGGCTTACTTCTAAGATCTCTATTCTGTTTATCTGGTTTATGTGTCTCTTTAGGCCAAAGCCATGCCATTCTGATTTCTATAGCTTTGTAGTATATTTTGAAGTCAGGTCATATAGTGTTTTCTGCTTTGTTCTTTTTGCTCAAGACTGCTTTGACTATTCAGTTTTAAAATATCTGGTCTGAAATAATTTTCAAAGGATCTTGTCTTTATTTTTGCTCATGACAAACAAAATTCTTAAACTGAGAAAACCAAAAAAATAAATCAACACACAGCAGAAGCTATTATGAGAACCATGAATTCTCTTGATATGAATTACTCTAAATTTAACTAACTGTTCTTACAGTACAAGCTTATAGGGTTAAATGTCATCTAAAGTCAAGAGAAATTTTTACCTGATCTGGGACTTCTTCGGAGTTTCACACTCTAAAGCAGGAGCAGGAGGAGGACGAAGAGAAAAAGTGAAAGAAGAATATGTAAACACTATACAAGTTTCAAGTAATAAAAACCATTTTTGAAAATTGTATTTCCCACACTTGAAGCAGAGGGTAAAAAAAAAGAAAGTTGTATTTCATATTATAACTATAGAGATCATAATATTTCTTAATTTATGAGTGTACTAAATTATGAAAAAGCATCCTTAACTCTTACAGTGATTTTCATAGTTTTATATCACATGTCAATTATTTCTAAATTCATCTCCTCTGAATTATTTTTTTCCTAATTTAGAACAGTGCCCTGAAAGTTTATTTGGGGGTAAGTTATTGAAATTATAATTATTTTATGATATTGAAAAGAGGTGATTGTTCCTTGCAATTCAAGTTAAGATAAAGACCATTATATGTGCATTCTATTAATAATAATTATAACAATTACAAGTACATTAACATACATACTAATTTATAAGTATTACAATTTAGAAACTAGTTTTATATTTAGTACTGGACATTAAAGATAGGATCTTGCACATGCTAGACAAATGCTTTTTTTGGGGGGAGGGATTTCGAGACACGGTCTCCCTGTAGCCCCAGCTGTCCTGGAACTCAGTCTGTAGACCAGGCTGGCCTTGAACTCACAAAGATCTGCCTGCTTCTGCCTCCCAAGTGCTAGGATTAAAGGCGTGCGCCACCACGCCTGGCTGACAAATGCTTTAACACTAAGCTATAGCCACAGCTTTGTAGGAACTTCTAAATATTTGTTTAATATCTTTTCTGATCTCTAAAATTTAAAGAAAATAGTTACTTCAAAAATGTATAAGAATGCATAACAGATGATCAGAAATACAGATTTTTCTTCTAGAAGTAGAAAAACATTCTAAGTGTTTTTCTTAATAATATGCACATGTCATTCAAAAATTGCTATGCTATCGCCGCTAACATGATACAGCCTATGAAATGACTGAAGAGAATAAGATGCCTACTTGTGAAATATTTATTTCTACATTAACTGTCATTTACGAATCAGCTCAAAGTTTTCCTCTTTCACTAGGACTCTTTGATTTCTCCCAACCTAAAAGCCTTTCCTAGACTTCAAATCTCTTTACTTTTCATACAGCATTGAATTGTTAGAATAAATGTAGAGAAAGATTCATATACACTGCCGAGTGTGGTGGTGCATGCTTTCTTTCAGTCCCAGTAGAGATGGAGGCCAGCCTGGAATGGACTACATAATGAGTTCCAGGCCAGTTGGTGCTACATAGTGAAACCCTATCTCAAAATAGGGGATGGGGGAGATTTGTATATACATCCTGTAATCTTAATTGTGAATAATTGAGAATTGTGTCTTGTACATCTTTCTTTTAAACATATTTTAATTTATTTTTATTTTATGTATATGAGTGTTTTTGCATGCATGTATGTAATGTGCCACGTGTGCAATGCCACGGAGGTCAGAAGAAGGTGGTGGATCCCTAGAACTGGAGTTATGGATGGTTGTTAGCCACCATGTGGGTGCCTGGAATCAAACCCCAGGTCCTCTGCAAGAACAACTAGTGCTCTTAACCACTGAGTCATCTCTCCAGGCTCTCTTGTACATGTTTCTTATTCCTCACATCCCGTAGAATGTTGTTTTACATTTAGCATATACTTAATAATTATTGAATGACAGATATTAAAATGCATAGAATAAAACTATAGTCTGTCAAATCCAAATGAGTAGTCAAAGGAAAAAACAAAAACAAAAACAAAACAAAACAAAACAAAACAAAACAAAAAAACAAAAAGTTACTGACCTTGCTTGGCCTAAGTCTAACAGAGTCATCAATCTTTGATTCAGAGGTTCCATTCCATTCCAATGATGTTCCAAATTTTACTTTTCCCACTGAGGTTAAGGATTCAGGAATACTTGGTGAGAATTCTCCTGGAAGAACATGAATATGACCCAATTTTTAGGAATTGGGGGGGTTCTGAAATATATTTATTATTTTTATTTTCTTTTATGTATATGAGTGTATTTTGCCTGCATGTGTGTAAGTGCACCTGGGTTGTGCAATGCCAGTGGAGGCCTTAAGAGGGTATTGGATCCCCTGGAACTGGAGTTAGCGACATTTACCAGTGGACATGTGGGTGCTGGGAACCGAACCCAGGTCCTCTGCAAGAGTAGCCAGTGCTCTTAACTGCTAACTCATCTTTCCAAGGGATCTGAGAAATTATACACACACTTATACTTACTGAACTGTACTCACCAGCTTCCTCAACCACAATAAAAGATTCTGGTGTCCGTTCAGGGAGTGGAGGGGGAATTTCATCATCTACTTTTGGAGAAGTTGCTATCCAAAATATCAGAAATATAATCACAAATTTTGACGAAAACAATTGAAAGGAGATTTTTATATTCTAACCTAATCCTAAATATAAATGTAACAGATTTATACTTAATTCTAATTAAAAACCATTACCAATGGTTTACCTAAGACTTACTCTAACAAAAACAATAAATTTGTTTTTAGGTACAAACTTATTCTTTGAAAATTTTTAAAGTATTTACTTATTTGTTTATTTATTTTTTACATGTATGAGTGTACTGTCTGCATGTAGGTTGGTACACCCCTCTCATGCAATGCAGCAGAGGTCAGAAGAGGGCGTCAGATTTCCCTGGAACTGGAGTTAAAGATGGTTCTTAGCCACCATGTGGGTGCTGGGGATCGAACCCGGGTCCTCTGTAAGAGTGGTTGGCGCTCTTAACCGCTAGGCCATCTCTCCAGCCCTGAAATTCGTTTTTAAAAATCATATTTTTTTTCTTTTGGTGTGGTGTTTGTCCCTGCACATGTGGAGGTGAGCAGACAACTTGTGACAATCAGCTCTCTTCTTTCACCAGGAGAATCCATGGGATCAAAGTCAGGTAACTGGGCTTGATTGCAAGCATTGTTATTCACTGAGCCGTCTCACTGGCCCCCTTTAAAATTCTTTTCTGGCTTTAAGTGCCCCAAAGTATTTTGAGTGTTAGGATGATTTGGATTGTTTTCTTTTTTTTAATTTTTATTTATTTTTTATGTGTATGAGTATACTGTCTGCATGTAGGTAGGTAGACCCCTGTCATGCAAAGCTGCAGAGGTCAGAAGAGGGTGTCGGATTTCCCTGGAACTGGAGTTAAAGATGGTTCTTAACCCGCAATGTGGTGCTGGGAATCGAACCTGGGCCCTCTGTAAGAGTATTCGGTGCCCTTAACTGCTAAGCCATCTCTCCAGCCCTGGATTGTTTCCCATGTAACGCTTTCCATTTGCTTTTCATAGAATATATAATAAGTCACTTTGATCTGCTAAAGATTAATTTACACAATGGATAAAATCAAAAAGCTTTCCCATTCTATACAGAATCCAAAAATATGCATTTCCCCCCTTATTTTACAAAACAATACCATTATGTGTTTTTTTTTTTATTGGTAGCAACAGAGATAGTTTATTAAAGAGAATGGCACTCCCAAGAATGGAAGTGGGATAGAGAGCAAGGACAATCTTAAAAACCTGTATAGTTTTCTATGTTTTAATACAAGCATTCAGAATTTGTGTAGAAAAGCTGTGTGTGTGGGGGGGGGATTACATACTATTATAAGAAACTGCCACCAGATGGCAGACATGTCAATTCTGCTACATGAAAATAAGAATTGTCTTCTTTTTATTTAATGTTGATGCTCCAAGAGATCTAAAGTATTATAATTATTTAGAAAAAGAAAATATTGGCTGGTAAGGTAGCTCAGCAGGAATAGGCATTTGAAACTAAGTCTGACAACCTGATTTCAACCCCCAGCCATACATGGTAGAAGGAAAGAACTGAGTCTCACAAGGTGTCGTGTGTGTGTGTGTGTGTGTGTGTGTGTGTGTATTAACACAGCAGGAAGGAAGGAAGGAAGGAAGGAAGGAAGGAAGGGAGGGAGGGAGGGAGGGAGGGAGGGAGGGAGGGAGGGAGTGAAACTTGTATACACAACGTCATGCCATAATGTCCCAATACTGAGAGCTTGAGCTACGGAAGACTTTGCTTGTTAATTCCAGGCCAGCTTACCACAGAATGAGTTCATAGGCCAGTTTGTGTTTGAACAAGAGAATAGACCCTATCTTAAAAAAAAAATAAAAAATAAAAGCTGGAAAACTGTCAGCAGCCTAGAGAGCACTTGCTAGTCTTACCGGAGACGGTTAGTTCTCAGACCACACATGGTGGCTAACAATTGTTTAATCCAGTTCCACGGAATCCATACCTCCTTCCTGCCCTCTGTGGCGCCACTGCAACTTCAATCCTGGCTGTACACTCTACATGCAGGTAATAACAACAATCTACAAATAAATAAAACTTAAAAAATTATAATAACATAGCCAGGTCTGTAACTCTTTGGTAGCACACTTGCCTAGCTGCTTAGAGTCCATGGTCATCACCTCTCCAGTGACACAAAAAAAAAACAAAACAAAAACGAAATTGCAACAAATAGATGTTATAGATAAAAAGTTTCTCTGTACCTGCCCCATCACCTGACAAGCGTCAACCCTTCCTTCAACTACGCACGGACGTTCTTTTCAACTTTCTCTTCTTTTCTTCGCTCAATGTCGCTCATGGACGTGTCACTGTCTGCATTTAGGTTCTGTTCACCCTCGCTCGGTCGCACATGGGCCACGGAGGTAGAAAAAGGGTCTCAGATTCCCCTGGAACTGAGTTCTCCTTGGAATTGGAGTTAACAGACGGTTCTCAGCCGCCATGTGTGGGCTGGGGATCGAACCCGGGTGCTCTTAAACTGCTAGGCCACTTCTCAAGCCCTCAATACCGGAGTTTTAAAGTGTCTTACACTGCCGCGTAACTTCAGTTTTTTTTTTTTTTTTTTTTTTTGGGGGGGTGTGTATTTTTTTTTTGTTTTGTTTTTTTGAGGCAAGGTCCCCTTTACGTCCAGGCTGCATCTGGAGCTCGCTCTGTAGAACAGGCTGGCTTGAACTCCACAGATGATCCACTGCCTGCTTCCATAGTGCTGGATAAGGCGTGCGTCAACCATGCCTGGCACGGTACTTCCATTTTAAGAAATTTACTCACAGAAATTTCAGCATTTCAGCTGAAAGTTAAATGCTCTTTGTGAATTAAACCTAAGAGAATTAAACTGGCTCTTCATTTTCCTTCACTTTCTACATTGAATTATTAAGATCTGGGTTGGGGGTACAGCTTAACTGTACCTGGAATCACAAGTGACTTAAGATTCAATATCCCTTACACTGTCCCAAAAAAAAAAAAAAAAAAAAAGAGTCTATATAATCTCTAACAGTATTCTATTACCTTCAGATGTTCACTTAAAGCAAAACAAATTGGGGCTGGAGAGATGCCTAGCCAGTTAAGAGCGCCGCTGCTTCTTGCAGAGGACCCGGGTCGACTCCCGAGCACCCACATCGGTACTGGAACCGTCTGTAACTCCGAATTCCAGGGCTCATCCAAGGGAATCGGAGAACCCTTTCTGAACTCGCGAGATTGACGACACGGTCCGTGCCACAAACTTGATGCAGACACGTACATTCTACACATAAAAATAATAAAATTTGTTTTTTAAAAATTAAAAAAAAAGAAAACAATATGTGCTGGAATGTATGCAGCCTTTAATCCCAGCCCTTGGGAGGCAGAAACAGGAGGAGCTCTGTGTCTACATAGGGTCAGGACAGCTGAGCCTACATGGAGACTTGTCTCAAAAAGACCAAAAAAAAAAAACCCAAAAAATTTTTAAAAAATAAATTAAAAAAATTTAAAAGAAAACATAATGCGCTTAATATGCAAAATCGTAGAATTATAACGAAATTATAAATTCAAGTTGCAATTTAAATAAACAATGCTCTTCTTGCTCAAACAGTTCAACTATCCACATAGAGAATAATTGAGAAAGCTTGAGACAAAGATAGCAAAAAACATGTTTGACAGAATGCATGGGCTCTGGTGGGGTGGGGGGATGAGGGGGACACGGGTCTAGATTTGATAAAAATATATATAAATAAATTAAAAAAATAAAAAATAAAAAATAAAAATGTCACTTAAAATAGTAAACAGATATTCTCATCTACTAAGATATTACAAAAGGGCAGGAAGTCATGTCCTTACTCTTCCAACTTCTACATGAATATGTTCAACTCATTATAGGCACATAATTGTGCAACAAAAATCTCGATGAGCCTGTAGTGCTGTTGATCAGGTTTTTTCCCTCTTCCTAGGAAGCTGCTTATGTAAGTTAAAGGAAAATTGTGGGCTATTTATAAACAAGTCTGGAATGAAGATGGCCTTCATTAGAACTCTTCCTGTTGGCACAAATCCTTTCCCAGATCTGCCTGCCTACACTGATGCCTGTTTCATAGACTGTTACTATTGATGTTGCTGTCTCAACTTATCACACCATTAAAACACTGCTGGAATTCCTTTCTTTAAGGAGAAGGAAGAAGAGCCGGGCGTTGTGGTGCACGCCTTTAGTCCTAGTACTTGGGAGGCAGAGGCAGGTGGATCTTTGTGAGTTCAAGGCCAGCCTGGTCTACAGAGAGACTTCCAGGACAGCTGGGGCTACAGGGAGACCCTGTCTTGAAAAGATCAAAAAAAGAGAAGGAAGAAGAAAAAGAAGGAATCGGGGAAGGAGTAAGGCTAAGGTAAGAAAAAGCCAGTCTATGGAAACAAAATAAAATTTAAAATGCTATGCAAGCTTTAAAAAACAACTTACCCACTAAAGCTGTCTCTTGGTTTAATGGTGGGGAAAAATAGGTCAGAGGGCTCACTGCTAGAGGATCATGTGAGTTTCTATAAGAAAAGACAGTTGTGGAAGAGGGTGACAACAGAGCACGAGGAGAAGAAACTCCATGTTGCTTTTCAGGCAGATCAAGGTGCATCTTAGAATCGGCACTACTTGGAAGAGATGATGAAAAATAAGGATCTTCTGCTAGAGACATGCAAGAATACACTCTAAAAGAGCTGGCGTTGTGCTGCTTTACATGAAAGGCCTCGCCCGTGTGGGGCTCAGAGTCATGTGGCAGTGAATAATTGAGTTCTTCTGTAGAAACATGCTTTCCTTTTTGAGCCTGCAGCTCCCCAGGACATGGATCATGGAACTGAGATTCCAAACATGAAACACTGTCCTCTATGTCCAACTCTTTTGTTTTTCTCTTCTGAATCAATTCAAAAGGAGTTGATTTGGTCCGTATCACTGGCCCCTTTAAATGAAGGCACCTTCCTGTTCCATTTACAGCAGGAGAATTAGGACACACTCCAAACAAAACAGAATGGCAATCTAGACTTGGATACTTCAGAAGAGCTTCCTGCATCAGAGGAAATGCTTTTCCCTGCACTTCCCTGGTTATATCAGCATTGTAGTTACAACCGCAATTTAGCTCTAAAAAGTCCAAAGCAGGGTTTGATTTAGGGGACTGCAAAGCTAACTCTTCCTTGGTACTTGTTTCAGAAGTCCTAAAGTGAAAGGAAGACACTTGTGTGTTTCCCACTTTAACCTTTTGTTTGCTCTGTTGGTTTATCATTTTTGCATCTTTCATGGTGCTGAAACAAAAGGAAAGAATAATGATGACATCACACGGCAAGAAGGCTTCTTCCCAGGAACACAGTGAAGCACAAAGAAGAGACTGCATCTCCCAGGCACAACTAGTGAACACTTAGGTATGTACAATTTACTCACTTTTTTGGTAAATTCAGAGGACAAGGGTCTGTTTGTACAGTGATAGTTTGCTCAGGAATTGAATGTTCTGCTTGACTCTTGAAGAGAAATATCAGAGATTATTTTTTTAATGAAGCAATGTCAGCAAAATATTTTAATATTCAAAAGATTGAGACATAATTTTTAGAAGCTATAAAGATCTAAGATCATTCATATTCAGATTATATTCTGAAATATTGAATCCATCAAGAACTTGTTCATATACTGAGACTAAAAGAATCAGAATAAAAGACTAATAGTGTTATAGAAACTTAAACCGGGTATAAAAGGTAGGGTTGTGTGAGTATTGAGATCTGAGATCTCCTGAGACCAGCTGAAGCAAAGCGCAGGTACCCGGGCGCGGACTGAAGACAATGACAATACAACACAACAAAACCTATGGGATACCTTAAAAGCAGTCCTAAGAAGGAAGTTTATAGCCCTGAGTGCCTACATTAGAAAAACAGAAAGAGCACAAGTGAATGATCTAACACTGCAGCTAAAAGCACTTGAGAAGCAACAACAGATGAACCCTAAATGCAACAGACAGGAAGAAATAACAAAGATCAAATAAATTAAATAGAAACAAAGAAAAAAAAATCAATGAATCCAAAAGTTGGTTCTTTGAAAGAATAAACAAGATAGACAGACCTCTAGCCCAGTTAACCAAAAGAAAGAAGGAACAACTCCAAATCGATACAATCCATGATGAAAAGGGAAATATCACAACAGACAAGGAAAAGATCCAGAAAATCATATGGGAATACTTCAAAAACCTATACTCTACCAAGTTCGAAAACCTAGAAGAAATGGATGAATATCTGAAATCCTGGGAATCACCAAAGCTCAACCAAGAAGAGATCGACAGCTTAAACAGACCCATAATACATGAAGAAATTGAAGATGTAATAAGAAACCTCCCAACTAAAAAAAGCCCAGGCCCAGACGGTTTCACGGCAGAATTCTATAAAACATTTCAAAAAGACCTACAACCATTATTACTGAAACTGTTTAGAAGGATACAAATAGAGGGAATTCTCCCAAATTCATTCTATGAAGCAAGCATCATTCTATTACCAAAATCAGGCATAGATACAACTAAAAAGGAGAATTATAGACCCATCTCCCTAAAGAACACAGATGCCAAAATTCTAAACAGGATACTGGCAAATCGCATAAAGACCCACATCAAGAAGATCATCCATCATGACCAAGATGGATTCATACCAGAGATGCAAGGATGGTTCAACATACGAAAAGCAATAAACATCATCAAACACATCAATGGAATGAAAGACAAAAACCACACCATCATCTCAATTGATGCTGAAAAAGCCTTGGACAAAATCCAGCATCCCTTCATGCTTAAAGTCCTAGAAGGAATTGGATTGGAGGGATCATTCCTCAATGTGCTCAAAGCCATANAAGACAAAAAAAAAAAAAAAAAAAAAAGTAAATATGCGACTGGCTGGGAAGAGTAGGAAAGACTGAAGTAGGATCAGTGTAGGGAAAGGTTTCCTCTATTGCAGAAGAGAGCTAATTACTTACCACAGAATCTGCCCACAATTCAAAATTTGGAGCAAGAGTCTCTCAGTCAGAGAAATTGCATCCATAAAAACATTGACTTTTTATTATGTTTGGCATGATAAAGGAATAAACAAGACACAACCACTGATACCTGAACCATGTAAGGGAAAAGAATCATAGGAATAGCGCTGAGATGGCAACGAAATCCAACCCCACACCAGTTCACTTTGAGCTGAGATGCTGAAATTTCTGAGTAGAGTGTTCTTGAAACTGAAGTTACTCAAAGTACGAACACTTAAAAACGTGCCCATAGAAAAGCTGATGCTATAAGCAATTTGTTATAAAGTCTTTCTCTTCTTTTTTTCTTCTGTTTCTTATTCTTTCTTTTCTTTTTTTTTTTTTTTTTTTTTTTGGACAGGGTCTCCTTTTTTTTTAGTCCAAGCTTCCTTGAACTCCACTAATGTAGAACCATCTCGGCCTTGAACCACAGAGATCATGCTCTGCTCTGCCTTCCAAGTGCTGAGAAGACATCCCAGCATAGATGGCATGCGCCACCATACCCCGTGGTTTAAGTTTCTTATTATTTTTTATTTGTTATAATGTATTTTACAACATTATTTATTTTATATATTTTTTATCAAATACTATACCCGTGTCCCCCCCCATCCCCCCACCCCACCAGAGCCATGCATTCGCCACAAACATGCTTTTCATCTTTTCTCAGTCGTTCTCAATATTCTCCATGTGGAAGTTGACTATTTTGAGCAGAAGTCACTGTTTCAGTCAGTTCTCTTTATATCCTTTTGTGTTTTTGTTTTTTCCTTTTTTTGCATCATTTCTTTCCCAACTGCTTTGGACAAAAGCTGCAAGGGAGCCATGCAAAAAATACTTACAACTAGGTCAATTGGCACGTCATCCACAGATGGGGGAGACCATTTGTAATTTGTTTTTCGGGGACGTTGATTTCTGTACTCTTTTACTTTCACTCAGCATGATGTCCTTACAACTAACTAGCTCCAGCCTATTTCCCTGCAAAAATCTATAATGTCATCTTTCTTTACTGTACTTTCATACGGCTCAGGAAGTTTTCTTTACTGTTCCCTTGTGTAGATGTCCAACACGTACACCAGCATTTTTTATCCTATCTCGTACTTCCTATGTTCTAGTTTTCTGCTATAGTAAGAGGCATGTGAGGTGGGTTCCAGCTCCTTGCTAGGTGAAGAGAGCTTGAAATAAACATGGCATGTTGTATTCTCTCTGTGGTTGGGGTGAGTCTTGAGGGTACATGCCTAGGAGTGTCATGCTGGGTCGGTGGCCAGGTATTCAAGTCTTTAAGTGTTCTCCACACTGCTTTCCATAGTGGCTGCATGAGTTTACATTCCCACCAGCGATGGATGAGTGTTCACCTTCCCACACTACCTCCTCGCGACTTGGTATCAGTTGTTTTCTGTGATCCTAGCCAGTCCTTATTGGATAAGATGATATCTTAAAGTGGTTTGGATTTGCATTTCCTTATGATTAGTGATTTGAACACTTCTAATGTGTGTCTCAGGCCATCTTAATTCTCACTTGTGAAGTCACTCTCGTTCAGTCTTTGCTCATCGTATGGTGGGGTAGTGTTTTGTTTCTTCGTTTTTGAGTAGTTATATAGTTCTGGAAACAATGCTTGTCAAGAGTGTTTACTTGCAGTGAAGGTTTCTCCCACTTCGTGGGATTCTCTTCTTCCGATTTTCTTGGGATTACAGAAGCTTTTGAGTTTAAGTAGGTCTCATTTTTCAATGTTGACCTTAATTCTTGCACAAGTGCTGTCTGATTAGGATCTTTTCCTAAGCCTCATGTCTTGAGTCTGTCTGCCAACTTTTTCTTCTATTGCCTCAGAGTTTAGGGTTTCATGTTGAGGTACTTCGATCCACTGGTGAGGTGACTTTTGTACCGGGTGAGAAGTAGGGCGTTAATTCATCTTCTATAAGTGGTGATCCGGTTTTGTGCCAACACCAATTGCTGAAGTGGCTGTGCTTGCTCTCCATTGTGCTTCTTGGCCCCCTTGTCCAAACTATGAGGTGGCTAGAAGGTTGTGTGTGCTCAATTTGGATCTGTCTTTGTTCGCTTGGTCAACAGGTCGGTTTTTTTTCCAATACCTAGGCTGTGTTTTATGACTATAGCCCTGTAGTATAGTTTGAAGTCGCCGTATAGCGATCCCCCCTGTGTGCCTTTTCACTGCAGTGTTGTATTTGGCATTTGGGGTCTTTTGTTTTTAACAAATGAATTAAGGACTTTTTTCCCCAAGCTGTGAAGAAAAACTCTTGGGGATTTTGATTTGGGATCGCATTAAATCTGAACAAGAGTTTCAGTAGAATGTACATTTTACAATGTTAATTTCCCAATCCATGAGCATGGAGGTTTTCATCTTCTGATGTCTTCTTCAATTTCTTTCTTTAAAGTTAAAAATGGTCTTTTCGAGACAGGGTCTCCCTATAGCCCCAGCTGTCCTGGAACTCACTCTGTAGACCAGGCTGTCCTTGAACTCACAAAGATCCACCTGCCTCTGCCTCCCAAGTGCTAGGATTAAAGGCATGCACCACCAAGCCCGGCAATATTCACTTTTTTTTTTGGTCTTTTCGAGCAGAGTCTCCCTGTAGCCCCAGCTATCCTGGAACTCACTCTGTAGACCAGGCTGGCTTTGAACTCACAAAGATCTGCCTGCTTCTGCCTCCCAAGTGCTAGGATTAAAGGCGTGCACCACCACGCCCGGCAATATTTACTTTTTTAATAGCAATTATCATGTACCATAGATTGTAAAATATATCCCAATTTCAAAGACATTAAAATGCAAGAAAGAATAATAATTTTAAGACTTCCTCTTGTAGGTTTGTGTCATCCTAGAAGGTGTATTGAAATCTAACTTTGATATCTATGAAAATGATCTTGTGCTGGATGAAAGCAGGCTCTAATAAAACAACTTGTATCCATATGACAAGAAAAGATAGAGCCACAGAGACACACAGGGAAGGCCATGTAACAATGGGGCAGAGACTGGAGTAAAGCATCTTCAAGCCAATGAATGTGAAGGACTGCCAACAAGCACAAAAACAAGAGGGAAGAGGGTTTTCCCTCTAAAGCTGTTAGACATAGTGTGGCTTTGCCAAGTCTCTAAACTTTGAAAAAATAAGTTTCTGATGTTATAAATGCCTCCACCTTGTAGTATTCATTAATAATAGCCTTAGCAAACTAATATAGACTTCTATATACAAATTTAATAATGCACAGAAAAACAAGACTAGGTTCAGCAAGATGGCTGAGCAAGTAAAGGTGCTTGCTTTGCAAGCCTGGTGACCTGGGTTCTATCCCCCAATCCACATAAGGTGAAAAGAGAACTACACAAAGTTGTCTGCCTTCCACACATACACTGTGGCACCTATGCCCCCCACATCATGCATGCACACAAACACATACATCATCATCATCATCATCATCATCATCATCATCATCATCAAGCAGACTGAAGATCATTAAGAAAATACAGGACTTAAAAAATATCGTAAACCAAGGGCCGGGCATGGTGGCACACGCCTTTAATCCTAGCACTTGGGAGGCAGAGGCAGGCAGATCTTTGCAAGTTCAAGGCCAGCCTGGTCTACAGGCTGTGTTCTACAGAGTGAGTTCCAGGACAGCTGGGGCTACAGGGAGACCCTGTCTCAAAAACACCAAAAAAAATATATATATATCGTAAACCAAATCGACCCAGAAGACATAGATACACACTATCCAACAATACCAGAATGTGCATTTTTTTTTTTACATTTTAAAATTTATTTTTGTTTGTGTGTGTGTCTGTGTAACTGTGTGTGTGCAGGGCACTCCATGGCATGCATGTGGAGACCATATGACAACTTTCAGGAATTAGCTCCTTCCTTCTACCAGGTGGATTCCAGGGATTGAACTCAGGTCTCCAGACTTGGTGACAAGTGCCTTTACCCACTGAGCTATCTCGACCATCCAAAATATACATTCTTTGCAAGTATACATGGAACATTCTCCAGGATAGGCCATGGGTTAAGCCACAGAACAAATCTTAATGAATTTTAGAAGACTGGGATCATACCAAGTACCTTTCCTAATCACTATGGAATGAAAGTAGGACTCAACAATAAAAGGGAAATTTGAAAAGTCACATGTGACAATAAGGCAATATACTCTTTTTTTAATTTTTAGAACTCCAGCTCCAGGGGAGTCCGAGACCCTCTTCTGACCTCCGCGGCATTGCACAACACAGGTGCACAGACTTGCATGCAGACAGTACATTCATACACATACAGAAATAAATAATAATAAAATAAAATCAAATTTTTTTAAATTTATTTATTCTTGTATGTGTATGAATGTACTGTCTGCATGTAGGTTTGTGCACCTGTATCATGCAATGACAAGGAGGTCAGAAGAGGCGTCGGATTCCCCTGGAACTGGACTTAAAGACAATTCTCAGCCGCCATGTAGGGTGCTGGGGATCAAACCCAGGTCCTCTGCCAGAGCAGTCAGTGCTCTTTACCACTAGGCCATCTTTCCAGCCCGGCAATACACTCTTTTTTTTTTTTTTTTTTTTAGGCTGGCCTTGGAAACTCACCAAAGTTCCGCCTGCCTCTCTCTCCCTGCTCTCCCTCCCAAGTGCTAGGCGATAAAGGCGTGCGCCATACAGCCCGGCTTGGTTTTTTCTTTTTTTTTTTTTTTTTTAGTCTTTTGAGATCTTTGAGATCGGAATCTCCCTTATCTCGGCTGTCCTGTAAACTTGTTACATAGACCAGGTGGTCTTAAACTCACAGAGATGCTCGCCTCTGCCTCCCAACTGTCTAGTGGGTTTAAAGGCATGGCACCACCATGCCTGGCTGTTTTTCCTATTTTAGCTATTCTGACTGGGATAAGATGAAATCCCAAAGATGAATTTTAAGTGCATTTTCTGTAATAGCTAAGGATAGTGAACACTTTTTAAAAAAAGATTTATGTGTTTATATTTAATGTACGTGCGAGACCTCTTTGAACTAGCTGTCACCCTGTGGTCACGGCTTCGGGGGCCAGACAGAGGGGCAATCTGTGCCTGGAACTGGGGTTTCAGGTGGTTATGAACAACCATGTGAGTACTGAAAAACTGAACTTGGGACTTCTACAAGAGCAGCAAGTGCTCTTAACTGCTGAGCCATCTGGCCAGCCCTTGACAGTGAGCACTTTTTAAAAGTATTTCTTAGCCATTTGTATTTCTTTCGAGAACTCTCTGTTCAGCTCTATAGCCTTTGTATTTGTTTATCTTCGAAAACTCGTCTGTTCAGCCCTATAGCCTTTTTTTTTTTTTTGTTTTTGGTCTTTTTGAGACAGGGTCTCTCCGTTATAGCCCAGCTGGGCATGGAAAACTCACTCTTAGACCAGGTTGGCTCGTGAACCTCACAGAGATCCACTTGTTGCGCTGCCTCCTGAAGTGGCTAGTGATTAAAGGCTGTGCCACCACATCCCGTAGAGCCTACTTTTTAATTGAGTTGTTTTCCTTTTGCTTAGTTTTTTGAGTTCCTTCTATAGTCTAAATACTAATCCTGTCAGATGTATGGCTGGCAGAGGTTTTTTTCTTTTCCCCATCTCATTTTGTAGGCACCTCTTTTGTCAATTAACAGTTTCTTTTGCAGTCCATAAACTTCTAAATTCATGAATTCCTATTTGTCCTCTTTCCTTGGCAACCAGAGTCCTATTCAAAAACTCCTTGCCTATATCTTGAGGTACTCCCTGCTTTTTCCTCTAGAAGTCTCAGAGTTTCTGGGTTAACACTGGCATCTTTGGGGACCTCTCTCCTTAGTGCACGCTACTGCAGCATCTCCTCTTAGCACCCTATACTAGCTCTTTAGGTTTTTTTGTGTCATCTTGTTTTCATCTGTCTCATGTGTTTTTTAATATTCTTTCTTGTTACTTTTCCTTCACTTGAACCCATGTGTGCTGGTTAGAGTGTAATTGCCGGGAAAGCCGGCTGTGTGGGCGCCATGCCTGTATAATCCAGCACTTGGGAGGCAGAGGCAGGTGGATCTTGTGAGTTCATTTCAATGGCCAAGCCCGGTCTACAGTGAGTTCCAGTAGCAATCGCTACAGGGATCCTGTTCTTGATTAAAAACAAAAAAAAAAAAAAAAAAAGAAAAGTTTTCGTGTGCCGCTGCGGAAAGAGGCATAGTGGTAAAGTCACTGGACTGCTCTGGCAAGGACCTGTTGTTTGATCCGCCAGCACCCTACATGGGCGAGCTGAGAATGTGTCTTTAAGTCCAGTTCCAGAGGAATCAAGACCCTCTTTGAACCTCCTTGTCATTGCATGTTACAGTGCAGCAAAACCTACATGGCGACAGTAGATTTCATTACACCAACAAGAATTAAATAATTTTAAAAAAATTGATTTTAATTTTATTATTCTATTATTCTAGTATGTTGTATAATGTACTGTCTGCATGCAAGTCGTAAGCAATGTAAAGGAGGGGAAAGACTTGTGTCAATGGCCGCGGAGTTCAGACCATAGGGTCTCGGACTCCCCTGAGAACTGGAGTTCTGAAAAAATAAAAAAAGAGTATATTGCCTTATTGTCACATGTGACTTTTCAAATTTCCCTTTTATTGTTGAGTCCTACTTTCATTCCATAGTGATTAGGAAAGGTACTTGGTATGATCCCAGTCTTCTAAAATTCATTAAGATTTGTTCTGTGTCGTTAACCCATGGCCTATCCTGGAATTTTCCATGTCATACAATTGCAAAGAATGTAGTATTGGATGTCGAGGATAGCTCATGGGTAAAGGCCACTCTGTCAAGTCATGGAGACCTGAGTTCAATCCCTGGAAATCCACGCTGGTAGAAGGAAGGAGCTAATTCCTGAAAGTATGTCCAGTGGTCTCCACATGCAGGCCTGCAGTCCCAAAGGCAAACAAACAGTACAACAAGACACACACACAAAAAAAATAATAGTTTAAAATGTAAAAAAAGAAAATGGCACATCTGGTATTGTTGGATAGTGGTGGTATCTGATGGTCTTCGGGTCGTTTGTTTACGATATATATAATATTTTTTTGGTGTTTTTGGAGACAGGGTCTCCCTGTAGCCCAGCTGTCCTGGAACTCACTCTTAAACCAAGCCTGTAGACAACAGGCTGGCCTTGAACTTGCAAAGATTCGGCCTGCCTCTGCTCCCAAGGCTGAGATTAAAAGCTGTGCACACCATGCCCGCCCTTGGTTTACGGATATTTTTTAATTCCTGTATTTTTCTTAATGATCTTCAGTCCTGCTTGATGATGATGCATGGATGCAGATAGCACATGCATATGAGTGTCTGTATGTGTTTGTGTGCATGCACTGCATGTGGGGAGCTAGGTGCCCTGTATGTGTGGAAGGCGCACACTTTGTGTAGTTCTCATTTTCACCATTACTGTGGATTGGGGGGCTAGGACGCCATGGTCACCCGGCTTGCAAAGCACGC
The DNA here is from genome assembly GCA_009823505.1 of Rhizomys pruinosus. Taxonomy (NCBI): domain Eukaryota; kingdom Metazoa; phylum Chordata; class Mammalia; order Rodentia; family Spalacidae; genus Rhizomys; species Rhizomys pruinosus. The sequence goes on along the minus strand of VZQC01003433.1, from coordinate 1,628,402 downwards.
CCCTTTTACATGCTCAGCATCTTGGCTGACACCTCATTTGTTTTTCCTGTGCATATTAAATTTGTATATAGAAGTTCTCTCTGTAGTTTGCTCAGGCTCATTACTTAATGATACTACAAGGTGGAGGCATCGTTATAAACATCAGAAACTTATTTTTTCACGTTTAGCGACTTGGCAACCCGACCCCCTATGTCTCACGCTTTCGGGGGAAAACCCTCTTCCCTCTTGTTTTTGTGCTTGTTGGCAGTCCTTCACATTCATTGGCTTGAAGATGCTTTACTCCAGTCTCTGCCCCATTGTTACATGGCCTTCCCTGTGTGTCTCTGTGGCTCTATCTTTTCTTGTCATATGGATACAAGTTGTTTTATTAGAGCCTGCTTTCATCCAGCACAAGATCATTTTCATAGATATCAAAGTTAGATTTCAATACACCTTCTAGGATGACACAAACTCTACAAGAGGAAGTCTTAAGAATTATTATTCTTTCCTTCATTTTAATGTCTTTGAAATTGGATATATTTTAGCAATGCTATGGTACATGATAATTGAGCTATTAAAAAGTAAATATTGTCGGGCGTTGGTGGTGCACGCCTTTATCCTAGCACTGGGAGGGCAGAAGCAGGAAGATCTTTTGTGTGATTTCAAGCCCAGCCTGGTCCTAAGCGAAGTGGTTCCAGGATAGCTGGGGTACAGGGGGACTACCTGCTGAAAATGACCAAAAAAAAAGTGACATATGTGCCGGGCTGGTTTGGTGGTGCATGCGCTTTAATCCTAGCACTTGGAGGCAGAGCAGGGGGGTGGATCTTTGTGCGTTCAAGGGCAGCCTGGTCTTACATACGTGAAGTTCGGGACAGCTGGGGCTATAAGGGCGAACCTGTCCTCGAAAAGAAACAAAAAAAAAAAAAAAAAAAAAAAAAGTAAATATGCGATGGCTGGGAAGAGTAGGAAAGACTGAAGGTAGGATCAGTGTAAGGGAAAGGTTTCACTCTTTGCGAAGAGTAGCTAATTACTTACCACAGAAACGCCCACAATTCAAAATTTGGAGCAAGAGTCTCGAATCATCAGAGGTTAAATTGCATCCATAAAAAAATTGACTTTTTAATTTGTTTGGCATGTAAAGGAATATAACAAGAACAACCACTGACTACCCGAACATCATGTAAGGGAAAGACCATAAATAGCGTGAGATGCCAACAATCCACCCCACACCAGTTTTCACTTTGAGCTGAGATGCTGAAATTATTGAGTAGAGTGTTCTTGAAACTGAAGTTACTCAAAAAGTCGACGAACACTTAAAACACGTGCCCAAGAGAAAGCTGATGCTATAAAAGCAATTTGTTGTTATAAAGCTCTTTTTTCTTCTCTTTTTGTTTTCTTTGTCTTTCTTTTTCTTTTTTTTTTTTTTTTTTTTTTTGGACAGGGTTCTTTTTTTTTTAGTCCACAGCTGTCCTTGAACTCACTAAATGTAGACCAGTCGGCCTTGAACCACAGAGATCATGCCTGCTCTGCTTTCCAAGTGCGGGAAGACATACGACGCAATATGGCCATGCGCCACATACCCCGTGGTTTAAGTTTCTTTATTATTTTTTATTTTTACATGTATTTTACAACATTTATCTTCTTTATATATTTTTTATCAAATCATCTATACCCGTGGTCCCCCCCCACGCCCCCACCCACCCCCCAGAGCCATGGCATTCTGGCCCAAAATGCTTTTCATCCGTCTCCTTCTCAGTCTTCTCACGCATATTCCTCCATGGGAAGTTTGACTATTTTGAGCAGAGTCACTGTTTCAGTCAGTTCCTCTTTATGTTTTCTGTTTTGTTTTTTTTCCATTTTTTTTTGATCTTGCTTTCCCAAACTGCTTTGGACAAAAGCAAAGGGAGCCATGCACGACAGAAATACTTACAACTAGGTCAATTGGCACGTCATCCACAGATGGGGGAGAACCATTTGTATTTTGTTTTTTCGAGGGACGTTGATTTGCTCACTTTACTTCACTCAGCCATGATGTCCCTCTCCTAACTCACCCCAGCTAGCTCCAGCCTATTTCCTGCAAAAAGCTCTAATGTCATCTTTCTTTATGACTTCATACCTGGAAGTTTTCTTTACTGTTGCCCATTGTGTAGATACACACGTACACACATTCTTCTCTTCCTATTTCTGTACTCCACTGTTCTAGTTTTAGTCAAGTAGAGGCCATTTGAGTTGGGTTCCAGCCTCCTTGCTATGGTGAAGAGAGCTGTAAATAAACATGGGCTGTGATGTATCTCTCTGGTTGGGGTGAGTCTTGAGGGTACATGCCTAGGAGTGGTATGGCTGGGTCGAGGTGGCAAGTTATTCCAAGTCTTTCTAAGTGTTCTCACACTGCTTTCCCATAGTGGCTGCTATGAGTTACATTCCCCCCAACGATGGATGAGTGTTCACCTTTCCCCACACCTCCTCGCACTTGGTATCATTGTCTTTCTTGATCCTAGCCGGTCCTTATTGGATAAGATGATATCTTAAAGTGGTTTTGATTTGCATTTCTTATGATTAGGATGTTGAACACTTCTTAATAGTGTGTTCTCAGGCCATCTCTAATTCCTCACTGTTGAATCAGCTTTTCAGCTCTTTGCTCATGATGAGTGGGGTAATGTTGTTTTACTTTATTCTTCGGTTTTTGAGTAGTTATATATGTCTGGAAATCAATGACTGTGTCAAGAGTTTCTTGCAGTGAAGGTTTACTCCCACTCGTGGGATTCTCTGTACTTCCTTGTTTCTCTTGGGATGTACAGAAGCTTTTGAGTTTAAGTAGGTTCTCATTTTTCAACTGTTGGGACCTTAATTCTTGCACAAGTGCTGTCTGATTTAGGAAGTCTTTTCCTAAGCCTCATGTCTTGTAGTCTGTCTGCCAACTTTTTCTTCTATTGCCTCAGAGTTTAGGGTTTCATGTTGAGGCTTGATCCATGCTGGGAGTGACTTTTGTACCAGGGTGAGAAGGTAAGGGCGTTAATTCATTCTTCTATAAGTGGTGATCCAGTTTTTGCCAACACCACTTGCTGAAGATGGCTGTCTTCTCTCCATTGTGGCTTCTTGGCCCCCTTGTCCAACTATAGAGGTGGCTAGAAGTTGTGATGTGCTCAATTTGGATCTTGGTTTTGTTTCGCTGGTCAACAGGTGGTTTTTTGTTTCCAATACACAGGCTTTGTTTTATGACTATAGCCCTGTAGTATAAGTTTGAAGTCTGTATAGCGATCCCCCCTGTGTAGCCTTTTTTCATCAGGTTGTATTTGGCGATTTGGGGTCTTTTGTTTTTAACAAATGAATTAAGGACTTTTTTCCCCAAGCTGTGAAGAAAAACTCTTGGGGATTTTGATTTGGGATCGCATTAAATCTGAACAAGAGTTTCAGTAGAATGTACATTTTACAATGTTAATTTCCCAATCCATGAGCATGGAGGTTTTCATCTTCTGATGTCTTCTTCAATTTCTTTCTTTAAAGTTAAAAANGGTCTACAGAGTGAGTTCCAGGACAGCTGGGGCTACAGGGAGACCCTGTCTCGAAAAGACAAAAAAAAAAAACAACCAAGCAAACAAACAAAAACAAAGATAACAAATACTGGGAAGGATGTGGGGAAGGGGGACCCTCATGCAGTGTTGGTTGGGGGTGCAAATTGTTGCAACCAGTATAGAATTATGGTAGTTCCTTAAAAAATTATAAATAGGTCTACCCTATGACCCAGCTATACCACTTAATCCATGCTCATCACTACTCCATTCACCATAGCTAGGTCAAGGAAACAGTCCAAATGTCCATCAACTAATGAATGGATATTGAAAATGTGATAAACATACACAATAGAATTTTATTCAGCTGTAAAAAAAACTGAACTTATGAAATTTGAAGTTAATAGATGGAACTGAAAAACATACTAAGTGAGATAAAGGTCAGAAAGACAAAGGTCAAATGTCCTCTATCATACATGGATCTTAGAGTCAAATCTTTAGATTTCTGTGTTAAACTTGGAGTACCTACAGAATCTAGGAAACTAGAAAAGGGACCATTGGTAGGGAAGGGGAAATAGAGCCCAGGTAATATGAAGGAGAAATGGGAGAAGGAGGTTCAAGGCTAGGGCAGAAGAGATTGTGGAAGAAAGATAACTAACAATAAGACTGTTTAGAAAAGCCATGTGGAAGCCTACTGTTTAATTTGTATAAAAGAGTTTAATTTGAGTTACCATACACAGGATAAATTTCCTCCCAGAAGCCATACATTGCCCAATAAAAAGCCCAACACCAGGTATTGGATACTTCCCTTTAGCTGTTGGCCATGGGTATCCTGGAGAACCTCAAAACAATGAAGATATTGCCTGTGTTTTTGTTTGCCCACCATAACTTGATGGTAAGCACTATTGCTAAAGTCACCACACATTTTGGTCATAGGACAGGAGAAATCAAGTTGGTACTGGACAGGAAGCTTCTCTCTTAGAAATTGCTATGTAAACTGCTGGGGGAGGGGGTGATTAATCACTAGTCTTACCCACCTATGAACCCTGTGAACTACAATAATCACTGTCATGGCAAGATATACCTATGGGTGCAAAAGCTGTTCCAATGTCATGGGAGCAGGCACTAGCTTTCTGATTAGGTTTAAGGCCTACTCCATAGAAGGAAGCATATGTCTGGTACTATAATTCTGACCAGAAAAAATGACTGGGTAGGTGGCTCCAGGAATGAACCTCCTACTATTCTTTTGCTAAATGGACATAGTGTCAAACTACCTTCTAAATGTGTGTCTCTATACGCACAGACTAGTAAAGCTCTCATCAAATTAGTTTCTTTGTACAATGGACAGTAGTTAATGCAGAAACTCACAACTGGTCAAAATTCAGAGAGTGTCACTGGAGCCCTCAGCCACAAACGGGACAACTATATCCCCTTCCCTAAGGTCAGGGAACATCATGGAAGATGGGGTAGAACATTGTAAAAACCAGGGGAAGGAGTAATAGGGTGTACTTACATACATGCAGGCAAAACACTCATACAGATAAAATAAAAATAAATTAAATTTAAAAAAGTAGAGAAGCAATTGAGGAAGGCATCCTGATGTTGACCTCTGCCCTCCACATGCACCTACAGGTAAGTATACACACACACACATGTACACATACAGACACAACACATACACAACACACAAAAGGAATAGGGCTGGCCAGGTGTGGTAGCATACACCTTTAATCCCAGCACTCAGGAAACGGAGGCAGGTGGATCTCTGTGAGCTTAAGGCCAGCCTGGTCTACAGAGAGAGTTCCAGGCCAGCTGGGATTACAGGGAGACCTTGTTTCAAAAACACCAAAAAAAAAAAAAAAAAAAAAAATAGTGCTAGGCCTAATGGTACAGGCTGATAATCCCGGCTACTTAGGAGACTCAGGCAAGAAACTCATAAATTCAGTGACATCTGAGCAACTAAGCAAAAGTATCTTAACATAAAAAGTTAGAAAGCGGGACTGGTGGGGGCTGGGGAGATGACTAGAAGAGCCATATAGCTCTTCTAGAAGACCTGAGTTCATTTCCCAGCAGGTGGCTCAGAACCACCTGTAATTCCAGCTCCAGGGGATCCAACATCTTCTTTTGGACTCCAAGAGCACCTGCACCCAAATATGCATGTGCCACCCCCACATCTACACTCATAATTAAAAATAAACAGTTTTAAAAAGGACTAGTCATATAGCTCAGTGGTTATAAAGCAATTTTCTGTTGTTTACAGGCTCTATGTTGAATCCTCAAGTACCACTAAAAACTAATTACAAGGAAATTGCGTTGTTTCTGACAACATGGATGAATCCAAAGGACATTGTGCTAAGTGAAATAAGCTAAACAAGAATAATTGACATAATTCCTTTTTTTTTTTGTCTTTTTGAGACAGGGTCTCCCTATAACCCCAGCTGGCCTGAAACTCACTCTGTAGACCAGGCTGGCCTTAAACTCACAGAGATCCACCTGCCTCTGCCTCCCAAGAGCTGGGACTAAAGGTGTGCACCACCACACCCAGCTCAATTCTTATACAGAAAGTCTAAAAAAATCCAAACTCACAGAAACACAGAGTATATGCTAGCTACCAGGGAGGGACTAGGGAATATGGAGAGGGAAGATTAGAGGAAATGCTGGTCAAAAGATACAAAACTTCAGTTAGACAAGAGGAATAAATTCAAGAGGTTTACTGTACAATATGGTGACTACAGTTAATAATAATGTATTATAGATTAGAAAGCTGCTTAGACTATAGCTCTTAATTGGCAAGTATGTAGGGTAATGATATGTTAGTTTGATTTAGTCATTCCACAATGTATAGATATATTAAAATGTCATTAAAATGTTGTACACTATAAACATATTTAATTTTTTAACAATTTCTTAACAATTTTTATAAACAAAATTTTTGGTGTGATATTTGCTATGAAAATAAAACCACTAGAACCTGAAAACAAAATTACCTATGGTATTATTTTTTATATTTGTTACTCTCACTTCTAACTTTCTGATAACTGTGTAAAATGTGGGATCAGAATGTATACTTGCCCTAATTAAGTTGTTTCTAAATTAAGTTGAAAATTATAAAAAAAAATTATGTGTAAGAATTTAATCAAGCCAGACATGGTGGCACATGCCTTTGGTCCAGGCTGGCAGACCTTTGTGAGTTCAAAGCCAGTCTGGTTTACGTAGCGAATTCCAGGCCAGCTGGGGCTATGGGGAAACCCTTAAAAAAGAAAGTTTACTGCCAGGGGGTGGTGACACACGCCTTTAATCCTAGCACTTGGGAGGCAGAGGCAGGCAGATCCCTGTGAGTTCAAGGCCAGCTGGTCTACAGAGTGCGTTCCAGAACAGTTGGGGCTACAGGGAGACCCTGTCTCGAAAAGACAAAAAAAAAAAAGTTTACCAAGAGGTGAATTTTCTAAATTAAACTACTCCAAATTGAGTTGCTATCCATAGGAGATTTTTTTTTATGTGTATGAATGTACTGCCTGCATGTAGGTTTGTGCACCCGTGTCGTGCAGTGCCGTGGAGGTCAGAAGAGGGTCTCGGATTCCCCTGAAACTGGAGTCAAAGATGGTTCTTAGCCATCATGTGGGTGCTGGGGATCAAATCCCAGTCCTCTGCAAGAGCAGTCAGCACTCTTAACCACTAGGCCATCTCTCTAGCCCCCCATAGGAGATTTTTAACATAATCCTATGCAGCCTGGACACTCCAACTGAATTGTGATAATATGTAAGTCCTATAACTAATCTGAGATCCCTTGGCCAAAAACATATGAAAAAATAATACATTTAGATTAATATCTAGTTTATTATTTTTTTTAATTTTTTTTTTTAATATCTAGTTTAAATGTTACCTCTCTTCCAGGGTGTTTATCTTCAATAATACCCATGCGCCTCTTGAATAATTCTAATACAGCATTGTAGACCAATTCATATTGTTCCTGAAGAGCATCACAAAGCAGACAAATGAAGAAAAGCAAAATACTAGGTGAATTACAGAACCAGAATAGGAACATCTATCAACATGTTATCAAACTTAGTAGTAATTCCGTATGCTATACAGCATTAAAGATCTTGATATACTTTTCTTTTTTTTTTTTTTTTTTTTNCTCTGCCTCCCAAGTGCTAGGATTAAAGGCATGCGCCACCACGCCTGGCCGATCTTGATATACTTTTATGCTGCTACAAATACTTATTTTGTATCACTCTAGCTAATGTACCAATATTTTATGGCATATTTCTTTCATACTCTAACCTTTTTTTTTTTTTTTTACTATCTTTCCTTCTACCTTCATTACTGCTTTCTTTGCATGTACATTTTATGTATAATTTATGCTGGACATAATCTGAATAAGTCATCTTCATTTTTGGAAAAATATTATCCAACTTGACCATCATCTAACTTGGCTCTATAAAGTAGGTAGGCTACTACACCCATTTATAGTCAGTTTGTCCTTCAGAAGTAGTTATTGGGATGTAGCCTAGGAGCTAAATCCTTTGACTTAGTTTAGTGCATTTAGGTCAAAAGCTGGAATTTTGTCTTAGTAAAGATACCAAAGGAAAGTAACACTGAATAAGATTGGAAATTTGTCATATTAAAATGATTCAGTATAAAGCCGGGTGTGGTGGCACACGCCTTTAATCCTAGCACTTGGGAGGCAGAGGCAGGCGGATCTTTATGAGTTCAAGGCTAGCCTGGTCTACAGAGTGAGTTCCAGGACAGCTGGGGCTACAGGGAGACCCTGTCTCAAAAAGACCAAAAAACCAAAACAAAAAAAAAAGATTCAGTATAGAGAAATAAGACTTCTATTACTACCACATATTACAAGGGGTGTGGGTTTTTGCTACATTTTTGCCTTTCTACTTGCTGAAACACTTTCTCTGGCACAATCCCATATAAGGAACATTTTCTGAAGGTCTTTTTAAAAAATTTTTTTTATTTTTTATTATTATTTATCTTTGTACGTGTATGAATGTACTGTCTGCATGCAGGTCTGTGCACCTGTGTCGTGCAATGCCACAGAGGTCAGAAGAGGGTCTCGGATTCCCCTGGAACTGGAGTTCTCCTGGAATTGGAGTTACAGACGGTTCTTAGCCGCCATGTGGGTGCTGGGGATCAAACCCGGGTCCTCTGCAAGAGTGTCAGTGCTCTTAACCCCTAGGCTATCTCTCCAGTCCCCTGAAGGTCTTTTGAGCAGGAAAACAAGATCACCCAGCATAGTCATAAGACAGGAAAAGCAGCAAGGCATGGTAGTTTACATCTGTAATCCCAGCACTTCAGGGACCTGAGGCAAGGGGATTGTTATAACTTGAAGGTCAACCTGGACTTCCATATTGAATTCCAGGCCAGTCTTGGTTGTGGAGGGAGACCTGTCAAAGAAAGACAGAGGGGTGGGAAAGAAGGGAAAGAGAAGGGAGAGAGATGGGAGGGGGACAGGGAAGAGAGATGGGGGAAATCAAACAGGAAACACTCATCTGGCTAGACTGCCATTTGGGGTTAGAGTAATGTTAGGAAAAGCTACGACTGTTAGATTTGTTTAGCTAGTCATTAATAATGCTAAAATATGAAAGCTTTTGTCAATTATCTCTGAACTCATAAAAATAGTACAGAAATGGAATTTTCTGAAATGGGACATGGCTTTATTAATTTAGACTGCAGTTCACATAACTAAGTTGCATCCTTCCTGGAGTCTTTATGTATTTATATGGAGTGTCCTTTCAAGTCTGACAGCACTAAGCCAGCTAATGCTTGCATTTCATATAAATTTTCCCTTCGTGGGCTGAATACAGAAACCACCTACAGCAACACATGATTTTTTTTTTTCCAAAACCTATTAGTGGAAAACCTGTGTGGGCCAAACAGTACTTTTATATTAATAGCTTTTCATTTTTTCCCTTCATTCACAACTTCTAGATTAAAATATCTAAAATGCTATTCTCAACTGCTTTATCTCTAAATCTGTGTGGAAGTTCATTTATAAGTGCTTGAAACACTTTAGGTTCTTTGTATTTAAAAACAATTTTAAGGCCAGACATGGCAGTGCAGCCTTTAATCCCAGCACCCAGGAGGCAGAGATAGATCTCTGTTGAGTTTGAGGCCAGTTTGAAGGTTGTATAGTAAGACTCTGTCTCAAAAAAATAATTCTAACAAATTATGCAAAGTGCCTTATACATAATAAATATCAATAATCATTTAATGAATGAGCAGGTAAATTCTAAATTCCAGCATAAAATAAGGAGACTGTGTATAAATGAGTCAACTTATTGGTGCTTAAATATAGATGAAATTAATACTGCAGGCAACAAGCGATTTGGACTCAGAAGAAAGAAGACCATTTCTTTTTTTTTNTTTTTGGTGTTTTTGAGACAGGGTCTCCCTGTAGCCCCAGCTGTCCTGGAACTCACTCTGTAGACCAGGCTGGCCTTGAACTCACAAAGATCCGCCTGCCTCTGCCTCCCAAGTGCCAGGATTAAAGGCATGCACCACCATGTCCAGCCAGGAAAGAATACCATTTCTAACAAAATGAACCAGTGTGGGAAATCTAGAGTGGGTTCAAAGACTGCAATGCATAACATAGTCTGGTTGTTACTATGTTTTTAAGTATGTCTTTAAATAAGACAAGGGTACTATAGGAAAATGGTAACAGTAGCAACCTCGATGATAGGAATATGGCTGATTTTAGTTTCATTTTCATTGCTTCCTAAAGTAGAAAGTACTTCACTTCTTGCAGTAGAAATGCCAAGTTCCTGATTTTCCTCAGAGGTGGCTTTATTACTACAAAGTTTCAAGTTAACATAATGACCCTTAACATTTAGCTATTTCTTTTGAGTAAGTCAGACAGCTCACTGAATTTTTTCAACATCCTTTGTAAGCAACAAATAGATTGCTTTCCTAACATTTCTACAAAGACAGTAAAATAGGAGGAATGAATCCAACCAAGACGAGGGATACAGGCAAACATCAGGATATCAGAGTTAGAGAAAATGTGTTGGGCCTGGCATGCCTTTAATTCCAGCACTTGGGAGGCAGAGGCAGGCAGATCTCTGTGAGTTCAAGGCCAGCCTGGTCTGCACAATAAGTTACAGGCCAGCAGGGGATACAGGGAGACACTGTGTCAAAAAGAGAGAAAAAAAAATAATAAAAAGGAAAATGGGTTGGACATTAAAACACTTAATAAAAATAAATTGACCTGAGCACTCAGCAGCTTTTGGATGTCTCGCCATAATCACAACCTGCTACAAGACTCAAGACAGTCCCTGTCATCTGTTCCCCATTGTCCATACCTGAGTTTGAACTAGCGAGGGCCTCTGTGTTCTCATTTCTTGGATCAAACGAAAAACACTGAAGTTCTCAGGAATTATCTGTTGAATCAAAGAGGAAAATAACTACTTCTTTCTTGTTATCTTTCATTAGCAAATCATTGTCACTCCTGTGCTACCTGCTCTCCTAATATAGAACAATGTCAAGAAAAGAACACTTTCTTCTGTTCTTTTTTTTCTAATTAATTAATTAATTAAATGTGTGAGTGGGTGAATGCATGCCCCAGCACGAATATGAACATCGGAGAACAACTTTGTGGAGCGGGTTCTCTCCTTTCATATTTATATGAGTTATGAGGATTGAACTCAGGTCATCAGGCTTGCATGGCAAGGGCTTTACCTATTGAGCCATTTCACTGCCTGTCCCCCCCTCCCCACTTTTTTTTTTTTTTTTTTTTTTTTTTTTTTTTTTTTTTCTACTTATTTATATGTACTTAATTTATTTTGATGTAAAGTATCCATGTGATTCTAGCTTCTCACTCCTTTTGAATTTTTTCAACATCCTTTGTAAGCAACAAATAGATTGCTTTCCTAACATTTCTACAAAGACAGTAAAATAGGAGGAATGAATCCAACCAAGACGAGGGATACAGGCAAACATCAGGATATCAGAGTTAGAGGAAAATGTGTTGGGCCTGGCATGCCTTTAATTCCAGCACTTGGGAGGCGCGAGGCAAGGCAGATCATCTGTGAGTTCAAGGCCAGCCTGGTCTGCACAATAAGTTCATGCCAGCAGGGATACAGGGAGACACTGTGTCAAAAAAAGAGAGAAAAAAAAATAATAAAAAGTGAAAAGGGTGAACATTTAACAATCATCTTAATAAAATATAATTATGACCTGAGCACTCAGCAGCTTTTGGATGTCTCGCCATAATCACAACCTGCTACAAGACTCAAGACAGTCCCTGTCATCTGTTCCCCATTGTCCATACCTGAGTTTGAACTAGCGAGGGCCTCTGTGTTCTCATTTCTTGGATCAAACGAAAAACACTGAAGTCTCTAGGAATTATCTGTTGAATCAAAGAGGAAAATAACTACTTCTTTCTTGTTATCTTTCATTAGCAAATCATTGTCACTCCTGTGCTACCTGCTCTCCTAATATAGAACATGTCAAGAAAAGAACACTTTTTTTCTGTTCTTTTTTTTCTAATTAATTAATTAATTAAAATGTGTGAGTGGGTGAATGCATGCCCCAGCACGAATATGAACATCGGAGCAGACAACTTTGTGGAGCGGGTTCTCTCCTTTCATATTTATATGAGTTATGAGGATTGAAACTCAGGTCATCAGGCTTGCATGGCAAGGGCTTTACCTATGAGCCATTTCACTGCCTTCCCGCTCCCCCCTCCCCACTTTTTTTTTTTTTTTTTTTTTTTTTGTCTTTTTGTAGACAGGGTCTCCCTGTAGTCCAGCTGTCCTGGAACTCACTCTGTAGACCAGGCTGGCCTTGAACTCACAAAGATCGCCGCTGCCTCTGCCTCCCAAGTGCTAGGATTAAAGGCATGGGCCACCTCCCCACTTCTTTAGACATTGTTTCATGTAACCGAAGCTGGCCTTGAACTTGCTATGTAGCCAAGGATGACCTTGAACTTCGGATCCTCCCATGTCTACCCTCTTGAGTGCTAGGATTACAGATGTGTACCACCACACCCAGTTTACAGGTTTATGAGGTATTGGAGATTAAACCCAAAGCTTAGTGGATGTAAGGCAAGTATTCTACGAACTAAGCTAATCTCCACCCCCAATAGTTCTTTTTTTTTTTTTTTGTCTTTTTGAGACAGGGTCTCCCTGTAGCCCCAGCTGTCCTGGAACTCACTCTGTAGACCAGGCTGGCCTTGAACTCACAAAGATCCACCTGCCTCTGCCTCCCACCAAATAGTTCATTTTTATTTTATTTATTTTATTTTTTTTTAATTTTTTTTTTTTTTTTATTTTTTTATTTTATTTCACTGTACTGTGCTATGCAGGTTTGTGCACCTGTGTCGTGCAATGCCGCGGAGGTCAGAAGAGGGTCTCGGATCTCCCCTGGAATGGAGTTTCCTGGAACTGGAGTTTCAGCGGCTCTCCGCCGCATGCGGCGGAGAGCCGACTGGGAAACTCCAGTTCCAGGATAACTCCACTTCCAGGGGAGATCCGAGACCCTCTTCTTGACCTCCGGGCATTGCACGACACAGGTGCACAAACCTCATACACATAAAAAAAAAAAAAAAAAAAAAAAAAAAAAATTAAAAAGAAAAAAAAAAATTAAAAAAAAATATAAAATCAAATAAAAACAAAATGAACTATTTGGTGGGGAGGCCAGAGGAGGTTGGATCTTTGATGAGTCAAGGGCCAGCACTGGCTCTACAGCAGTGAGCCCAGGGACAGCTGGCGCCTTACAGGGAGACCCCTCGTCTCAAAAAGACAAAAAAAAAAAAAAGAAACTATTGGGGTGGAGATTAGCTTAGTTGGTAGAATACTTGCCTTACATCCACTAAGCTTTGGGTTTAATCTCCAATACCTCATAAACCTGTAAACTGGGTGTGGTCGGTACACATCTGTAAATCCCTACACTCAAGAGGTATACATGGCGAGGATCCGAAGTTCAAGGTCATTTCCGGCTAACATTAGCAAGTTCAAGGCCAGCTTCGGCCGTCTACATGAAAACAATGTCTAAAGAAGTCGGGGAGGTGGCCCCATGCCTTTCAATCCTTCAGCACTGGGAGGCAGAGCGCAGCGGCGATCTTTGTAGTCAAAGGCCAAGCCTGGGTCTACAGAGTGAGTTCCAGGACAGCTGGACTACAGGAGACCCCTGTCTCAAAAAGACAAAAACAAAAAAAAAAAACAAAAAAAAGTGGGGGTGGGGGTACGCGGGTACAGGCAGTTGAAATGGCTCAATAGGTAAAGCCCTTGCCATGCAAGCCTGATGACCTGAGTTTCAAATCCTCATAACTCCATATAAATATGAAGAGAGAACCCGCTCCACAAAGTTGTCCTCCGATGTTCATATGTCGTGACTGGGGGCATGGCATTCCCCACTCACACATTTTAATTTAATTAATTAATTAGAAAAAAAGAACAGAATAAAAAGTGTTCTTTTCCTTGACAGTGTTCTAATATTTAGGAGAGCAGGTAGCACAGGAGTGACAATGATTTGCTAATGAAAGATAACAAGAAAGAAGTAGTTATTTTCCTCCATTTTTGAAATTCAACGGAAGAAATAAATTCCTAAGAGACTCAGTGTTTTCGTTGATCCAAAGAAAGAGAAGCACAGACGGCGCCTCAACGCTAAGTTCAAAAACTTCAGGTTTAATGGACAATGCTCTGGGAACAGATTGGACAGTGGAACTGTTCTTGAGTCTGGATGTAAAGCAGGTATTGATTTATGGCTAGAGGACATCTCTTCACACAAGCTGGCCTGAGTTAGCTCAGGTCATAAATATATATTTTAAATTAAGATGATTGATATAAATGTTCCCAAACCCATTTTCATTATAGATTGGAATTCCCATTAATTAATTTTTCTCTCTTTTGTTTGACACAGTTGTCTCCCTGTATCCCTGCTGGCCATGATTCATTTGATGCATAGAACACAGGCTGGGCCCCTTGAAACTCATCATGATGATCTGCCTTGCACTCGGCTTCTTCCCAAGTGCTTGGAATTACAAGGCATGACCATGGCCCCCAAACACATTATTCCTCTACACTCTGATACCTGATGTTTGCCTGTATCCCTCGTCTTGGTTGGATTCATTCCTCCTATTTTACTGTCTTTGTAGAAATGTTAGGAAAGCAATCTATTTGTTGCTTACAAAGGATGTTGAAAAAATTCAAAAGGAGTGAGAAGCTAGAATCACATGGATACTTTACATCAAAATAAATTAAGTACATATAAATAAGTAGNGCCATGTGGGTGCTGGGGATCGAACCCGGGTCTTCTGCAAGAGCGGTCGGCGCTCTTAACCGCTAGGCCATCTCTCCAGCCCAATTTTTAAACCAACGTTGTTTCTCATAATTCCTACCATAATTTAGAAGCTGGTATATTCCCTAGGAAAGACTAAAGAAACCTCAGAACAATTTAATTTGGGGTGATCAAACGTTTGATATCATGAAAAGTAAGGCTCAGTAGATTAGCAACTATGAGGTTTTAGGAAACAAAAGTTAAAAAGTCTAAACCCCATATTTCAAATTTTTTCGTTTCCTAATAGATGTTTAAAAATGATTTCTAGGGCTGGAGAGATGGCTCAGCAGTTAAGAGCACGGATTGCTCTTGCGGAGGACCCGGGTTCGATCCCCAGCACCCACATGGCGGCTAAGAACCGTCTTTAACTCCAGTTCCAGGGAAATCCGATGTGGGTGCACAAACCTACATGCAGACAGTACACTCATACACACAAAAATGATTTAAAAAATTAAAAAATAAAACAGACAGTACGCTCACACACATAAAAAATAATTTAAAATGGGGCTGGAGAGATGGCCTAGCGGTTAAGAGCGCCGACTGCTCTTACAGAGGACCGGGGTTCGATCCCCAGTACCCACATGGCGGCTGAGAACCATCTGTAACTCCAATTCCAGGAGAACTCCAGTTCCAGGGGAATCCGAGACCCTCTTCTGACCTCTGTGGCATTGCACGACATGGGTGCACAGACCTGCATGCAGACAGTACATTCATACACATAAATAAATAAATAAAATTTTTAAAAGAAAAATGATTTCTGGGGGCTGGAGAGATGACCTAGTGGTTAAGAGCACCAACTGCTTTTGCAGAGGACCTGGATTTGATCCCCAGCGCCCACATGGCAGCTGAGAACCATCTTTAACTCCAGTTCCAGGGGAATCCAACACCCTCTTCCGACTTCTGTGGCATTTCACGACACGGGTGCACAAAACTATATACAGACAGTACATTCATACACATACAAGAATAAATTTTAAAAAAAATTTAAATGATTTCTAGGGCTGGGGAGATAGCTCAGTTGATAAAGTGGGTGCCGTGCAAGCAAGAGGGCCCGAGTTCAGATCCTGAGCACCCATGTAAAAGCCAGGCATGTCTGTACCCAGGCACTGGGGGAAGGCAACTGGATCCCTGGAGCTAATTGGCCAGCCAGCCTATTGAAATTGATGAGCTCCAGGTTCAGTGAAAGACCCTCTTTCAAAAACAAGGTTCAGAATAGTTGAGGAAGACATCACATACACACATGCACACGCACCAACACATCACACATGCATACATGCATGGAGGTACACAATGATTTCTGGCTAAAAACACAGAGGTGGGGTTTTTTTTGGTAAGTTGAAGAATCCATCTGCTAAAGTAATTTGGATAAAAGAAGGGTAAGTGTGCGATTTAGGGCAGCAGTTTTCAAATTAGCATTTTTCTGAACTACCCTCAGGGGTCCATAATTTTATTTCTACCAAACCCTAGGTAATGCTGATCCTTCAGTGTAGGGATCACACTTTGTCATTTTGGGGATCAAACTCAGGGCCTCCTGTAACCAAGATAAACACTCCATCATTGAGTTAAACACTGTTTAGAAACTAATTTTAATCACATGAGAAAGAAAAGCACATGGAGGAAAAGACAGACTGTGAAGATGCTTTGAACAAGTGAACTTTTAAAGT
The DNA here is from genome assembly GCA_009823505.1 of Rhizomys pruinosus. Classification (NCBI taxonomy): domain Eukaryota; kingdom Metazoa; phylum Chordata; class Mammalia; order Rodentia; family Spalacidae; genus Rhizomys; species Rhizomys pruinosus. The sequence continues at coordinate 1,611,961 of VZQC01003433.1, read as the reverse complement.
CTGAACGCACAGAGTAAGAAAACAGGAGGTGTCTGCTGAGAAACTCACCCCATCTTTCAGCAACATCCATGTATAATCAATAGCACAAAGGACACCTGTCCTTCCACAACCGGCGCTGAAATAGAAGATCACAGTGGCATGAGTTCTTGTAGAGAGAAGATGAATGACAGTAGCTGGAAATTTTTACCTGTAGAGTTGGGGAAGAAGTCTGGAGAAAACGAGACTTTTTAAATCCTACCATTTCCCAGAGCATGTTTGTCATGCCACAATGACCTCGGGATAGTCTTGGACAACTTCTCACAAGGCTCCTAGAGATTATACTGTTCATAAGTAATTTATTTTATTTTATTTTTTTAATTTTAATTTTAATTTTAATTTTTTTCTCTGTAAAGCCTTTATTCTTTTTTTTATATATTTTTTAATCAAATCTAGACCTGTGTCCCCCACCCTATCCCCCCACCCCACCAGAGCTCATGCATTCTGCCAGACATGCTTTTCATCTCTTTCTCAGTCTTTCTCAATATTCTCCATGTGGAAGTTGACTGTTTTGAGCAGAAGTTCACTGTTTCAGTCAGTTCTTTGATGCAGTCCTTTCTGTTGTTGTTGTTGTTTTTCCTCTGCAAAGCTCAATGATGTCATCTTTCTTTCCTTACTGCTAACATAGAACTACCATGTTGGTAGGTAACACATTATTTTTTTTTAATTTTTTAAAAAAATTATTTTATGTGTATCTGTTCGACTGGTCTGCATGTAGTTGTTGGTGACCTGTGGTCCTGCAATGCCGCGCGGGTCAGAAAGGGCTTTGGATTCCTTTTGAATGGAGTTAACAGACTGTTTTTAGCTTGTAGCCACCAGGTGGCTTTGGGAATCTGAACACTTGTTTTCTGTAAGGGAGCCAGTTGGTCTTAAACTGCTGAGCCATCTCTCCAGCCCCCACATAGTAATTTTATAAGAAACATCATTAAAAGGGGGCTGGAGGCTGGGCGTGGTGGCGCCAGCCTTTAATCCTAGCACTTGGGAGAGGCAGAGGCAGGGCGTTCTTTGTGAGTTCAAGGCCAGCCTGGTCTACATGTGAGTTTGCCCAGCAGCGGAAAGCTACAGGGAGAACCCTGTCTCAAGAAGAAACCAAAAAAGGGGGGGGGGGGACTGGAGAGATGGCCTAGTGTTAAGAAGCACCCAACTGCTCTTGTAAGGAGGACCCCAGGTTTCGATCCCCAGCACTACACATTGTGCGCTAACGAGCATGTTGTAACCTCCATTCCAGGGGATCCGAGACCCTCTTCTGACACTCGCTGGCATTGCAGCTACGACGGAGTGCACAAACCTAAAAAAAAAAAAGCAGAAGTCAGTAAATAAAAAAATAAATAAAATAAAATATAATTAAAAAAGAAACATAAAAATAGAGATTAAAAAATAATGTTATGTTCCCGTTGATTTAAAATAAATGGGTTTCTCTGGCAGTAAACTTGCCGTTTGAAATGATTTTATTTGTTCTCAGAAGGTTCATTCGCAGCATCCTACCTGCAGTGAACACATATGGGTGTGCTGTCATCTTCTTGGTACCAGCGCATATCCCAGATGAGCTCAAGGATGGGGTCTATAGATGAAGGCACATCATGGTCTGGCCAGTTCTTGTAATGAAACTGGTAAATAATTCGAGTTTCCTATTTTAAAAAATAGCCAGAATAAAAGAAGAGAGGTCAAGGATAGGGTGCCCCAACATTCAGTTCTCACTCAAAAACTTAATCTGATATTGGTTTCTACTATAATCATTTTTTTTTTTTTTTTTCATTGCAAATTTAGTCGTCCTCTTAATTATGTTTTAAACTTATGAGAACAATTGTAAAAATAAATATGAGCGGGGGCATGAGGTGGCGCACGCCTTTAATTACCAGCACTTGGGGAGCAGAGTTAGGTGCGATCTCTGTGGTTCAAGGCCACCAGCCTGGTCTACAGAGCGAGCTCCAGATAGCTGGGACTAAAGGAACTGTCTAAAAAAAAACAAAAAAAAAAAAGGTAAAACCAAAAAAAAAAGATAAAAAAAAAAAAAAGTAACATATGAGCATGCCGGAGCAGATGGTGGGCACTATGCCTTTAATGCATGGGTGGAGAGCGTTGTGAGAGAGGCAAGGTGGGATTCTATCTTGTAAATAAATCCAGGGCCAAGGTCTACACAGAGTGAGTTCCCAGGACAACTGGAGCTTACCAGGGAGACCCCGTGTCTCCAAAAGACCCAGACCCGCTCAAACCGCAAAAAAGATAAGTTCAAGACAACAAAATATTCTCCCAAATATGTGTGTCTCAAATGGTTCAGTAGAAGCATGATTGAGTGATATGTTTAAAACCCCTTGCCAAGCCGTGCGTGGTGGCCGCGACGCCCTTTAATCCTAGTCACTTGTGGGAGAGCAAGAGGCAGGTGATTCTTATGGTGCAGTTCAGGCCATCCTCGAGTCGTACGGAGATGAGTTCCAAGACAAGCTGAGGCTACAGAAGACCCTGTCTCAAAAAGACNAAAAAAAAAAAAAAAAAAAAAAAAAAAAATCCCTTGCCTTTACAAAGGCAGAGTAGAATCGATGTCAGCTTTATCTGTCAAGTTGGCTCACATCTCTAGTCATGCTACCAATATTATCATTTTTTATGTTTGGCATAGTGTGAAATAGACTGGCAGGGGCACAGATTACACCAGGGGTCTCTTATGAATCTGCAGACTTACTTAGGACATCAAAGGCCCTACCAGTCCCTACATTCTTGTATGCAGCCTGAGTCACACACATACACATCTACCTGCCTGGTCTTGGCCTGATCTTGGCCTGATCTTGGCTGCTCTGAGTGGATCATCCTTGTTCTATACTTACACCATTGAACTTGGCTTTCAGAATCCTGATTTTATAATCAGATTTCTTTTTCTCCACTTCCTAAGGAGAAGAGGATTAAAATATTAGCAATTTCTAAGACAAGCTCTCCAAAAAGTAGGCTTTGCTCAGCCACAGTGGAAGCATGTTCTACTCACACAGGATATGGAGAAAGGGCCGAGTTGCAGCTGCCCCTCTCCTGGCTCAGCCCAGTAGCGCTCACACTTTCTCTGTTGCATAAAAGGGAAGGTTGTAATTTCCTTTCATATGGTCTAATCTAGCCTGTAAAATAAAACCCCATCCCTCATTCAGAAGCAGCTTCATGTCCCTCATCTTAGGTTAGCCACTTATAACCTCCTTGGACTTCAACTCCAACACCACAGTTGAGAATCTCTAAAGTATGGTAAAACGGACACTAAAGGATATGTGGATTACAGATTTTCTAGAAGTCTAAAAAAGTAGAAGTAGGAAGCCTTGACCTATTTTCAGTATTTCAAAAAAGCTGAAAGAAATTATGTTGACTAAAACAGCTACACTAGTTAAGTGAAATGCCAGATTTCCTTGACTTTGATTAGAAGGCCCAACTCAGAATGGGAACAGTAGATTAGAACAGTGATGTCCAACAAAGAAGTAAGCTTAGTTTTATTATTTTTTATTTTTAAAAAATTTAAAAATATTCATTTATTTTTGACTTTTATTTGCCTCTCCTTCCTGAGTGCTGTGAGTAAAGGCATGCACTACTATGACCAGCGAGCTTTAACTTTTTAAATGCCACATTAGGGGCTGGAGAGGTGGCCTACAGTTAAGAGCACCAACTGCTCTTGCAGAGGACCTGGGTTCAATCCCCAACACCCACATGGTGGCTGAGAACCGTCTGTAACTCCAATTGTAGGAGAACTCCAGTTCCAGGGGAATCAACACCCTCTTCTGACCTCCTCGGCACTGCACGACATGGGTGCACAAACCTACATGCACACAGTACATTCATCCAAATAAGTAAATAAATAAATAAATAAATAAATAAATAAATAAAATAATAAAAAAAATAAATGCCACATTAAAAATGAAAACAAAAAAAGAAAACAAGTAAAATTAATTTGTAATATATTTTAGTCCAATATCCCAAAGCATTTCAGCATGCAATCAATTTACTTGCTTTGTTATTTTATTAAATATTCAAATCTTGTATATATTTAATACATACCACTTGTCTTAATTAGATTGCTAAATTTTCATTGGTAATATTTTCTTTCCATTTAGATAAATAAAATTTACATCTGAAAAAGTTTCACATTAAAAAATAATGTCCAATAGCTAAGTTGAGGATTGATTTTTTTTTAGACTGAAATCAAATTGATTAAAACAATTGAGTTAGAGCAGGTATGGTGGCACACACCTTTAATCCCAGCACTCCAGAGGCAGAGGCAGGCAGACTATGAGTTCAAAGCCAGCCTGGTCTACATAGAAAGCCCCAGGACATTTGGGGCTGCAGGGAGACCTTGTCTCAAAAAAACAAAGAAAAAAAACAATGAATTAGCCCTGTGTGGTAGTGCACTCCAGAGGCAGAGGCAGGAAGATCTCTGTGAGTTTGAGGCCAGCCTGGTCTACATAGTGAGTTCCAGGACAGCTGGGGCTACAGAGAGACCCTGTCTTAAAAAGACAAAACAAAACAAAACAAAACAAAAATCCCACAATTGAGCAATTGAGTTATTTTATTATGCATGCCATGGTAAGTGTATAATAACTACATGTAGCTTATGGATACTACTTTGGACAGCACAGGATTAGAATCTTTGACGGACACATAAAGATATCTGATTAACAAAAAGGGAATATATACTTTTCTTTCTTCTTCTTTTCTTAACTTTATAGTATACTGGGAAAATGGGGAAAATGGGTTCTCACAGGTAAGAATCAGGTGGTATTCCCAAACTGAAGACTAGGAAGATGGCCTGATCTTTTATTTATTTATTTATTTATTTATTTATTTATTTATTTATTTATTATTTATTTATTTATTTATTTATTTATTTATTTGTATGCATGTACTGTCTGCAAGTAGGTTTGTGCACTGTGTCATGCAATGCCGCGGAGGTCAGAAGAGGGCGTCAGATTCCCCTGGAACTGGAGTTCTCCTGGAATTGGAGTTACAGACGGTTCTCAGCCGCCATGTGAGTGCTGGGGATCGAACCCGGGTCCTCTGCAAGAGCAGTCGGTGCTCTTAACCTAGGCCATGATCTTTTTTTTACCTAGACACAATTCAATAAAGTTCTGAAGCCATTTTTTCCTTTCCCCCTTTTGTTTTTTCTCTTTACCTTTAGGACAACCAGAGCAACTTACCTTCCCCATCTCAAATTCCATGCATGCCATAACAATAACCTGGAGGGATGAGATAGAAGCTTAAACCATCCACAGTTAGAAAGAACAGTTCCTACAGGAGTCCAGGCGTCAAAAGTATTAAGCATTATTTTTCTGTTTTGCTTTTCTTTTTTTTTGTGTGTGTGTGTGTTTTTGAGACAGGGTCTCCCTGTAGCTCCAGCTGTCCTGGAACTCACTCTGTAGACCAGGCTGGCCTTGATCTCACAAAGATCCATCCACCTGCCTCTGCCTCCTGAGTGCTAGGATTAAAGGCCATCACGCCCGGCTCTGTTTAGTTTTTTAACCAAAAAAGAAATCCTGGTGGGGCTGGAGAGATAGCTCAGTGGTTAAGAGCACCAACTGCTCTTGCAGAGGACCTGGGTTCGATTCCCAGCACCCACATGGCAGATAAAAACTGTCTAAGACCACCTTTAATCCCAGCACTTGGGAGGCAGAGGCAGGCGGATCTCTGTGAGTTCAAGCCAGCATGGTCTACATAGCGAGCTCCAGGCCAGCTGGGACTAAAGGGAGACCCTGTCTCAAAAAGACAAAAAAAAAAAAAAAATCCTGGTAACTCTTCCTTTTTTTACTGTTCTCAGATCAGTAAATTCTTGTTACCTAAAGAACCTGTAAAGGTGCCCACTTTCATTTCCTCAAACAAGACTAACCTTAATACTGATAAAAGAGGCCTGAATTCTGAAATTTCATCAAGCAAGAAAATAATCTTGGTTTTAATAGCTGGGAAACCTCTGCCATAGTCACTTCCTGACACTCTGTCCCCTTTGTCTCTAAGAATTAGATATAATTCTGCACTTACCAGGACACTGTATTCCCAAATCATCCTCCAGAAGTCCAGGAGAGTTGTAGATAAAGGACCCTGGGTGGCTATGTAAGCCCTGGGTCCATAAACTCCCTAAGGGGAACAGGAATTACATGAGATGACTTGCAGACAGCATCCTCTTTTCCCAGGTCCCCCCATCCCTTATTTTTAGGTCCTCAGAAAAAGAAGGAATGCTTTTATTTCCTCTCAGTCTACCTTAATAAAGTTGGCATTGATGTAGCTGGAATCCTCATCAGAAGTTATCAGAGACAGTTCTACCAGGCTGTGATCATCTATAACATGAGAGACATAGTATAATTAAAATGGCTTACATAAAGGGCTATGTCAGGGCCTAAGAATAGTGGTTGTTACAGGTGTTTGATGAATGATGAGTGAATGAATGAATGATGCACTTGCAGTCAATTCCATGTTGCAAGATTAGGAACAAGTAGTTGGTTTAAAAAATAAAATAAATTGGCCGGGTGTGGTGGCGCATGCCTTTAATCCTAGCACTTTGGAGGCAGAGGCTGGTGGGTCTTTGTGAGTTCAAGGCCAGCCTGGTCTACAGAATGAGTTCCAGGACAGCTGGCACTACAGGGAGACCCTGCCTCGAAAAGACACACACAAAAAAATAATAATAAAAATTAAAAAATAAAAAAATAAAATAAATTATTAAGCTGGGCATGGTGGCACATGCCTTTAATCCTAGCACTTGGGAGGCAGAGGCAGGCGGATCTTTGTGAGTTCAAGGCCAGCCTGGTCTACAGAGTGAGTTCCAGGACAGCTGGGGCTACAGAGAGACCCTGTCTCAAAAAGACAAAAAAAAAAAAAAAAAAAAAAAAAAAAAAAAAAAAAAAAAAAAAAAAAAAAAAAAAAAAAGGAAATTATTAAAATTGGAAGTATAAGTTTATAGGGAGAAATGGAACTTACAGGGCAAAATATCCTTATATCTGTTTTTCTTGATATTCAGGGGCCTCTGAGCCACAGATGTAGGATATGTTTTGTCTTCCTTGTACTTGGTAGATTGTCTTTTCAGCTTCTGTAAGAAAATTACAAGAATAATTAATTTTTTCCCAAGAAAGGAGGTAAGGGAACTGGGAAAATAGATCAACTGCTAAAGTACTTTGTTGCAAACACAAGGACCTGAGTTTGGTCCCCAGAATCCACGTAAAAAGTCATGTGTGTGCCAGGCTTGGTGGCATATGCCTTTAATTCTAGCATTTGGGAGGCAGAAGCAGGCAGATATCTGTGAGTTTGAAGTCAACTCGGTGTACATAGTGTGTTCCAGGATAGCTAGGGTTACATAATGAGACACTATTTAATGAACGAACAAACAACAATAACAAGAAGGTGTGCCAGGTATGGTGGCCTCAGCTTGTAATCCCACCACTGGGGAATGAGAGCCTAGTGGACTCCTGGGGCTCATTAGCCAGTCAGTTTAGCCAAATTGGCAAGCACCACATCCCAGTGAGAGACCCTATCTCAAAAAACAAGCTGGATGATTCCTGAGGAAAGACACTCTTCACTGTCCTCTAGCCACACACCTACATGCATATATGTATTGTGCACAGAAACATGTGCATGTATACACACAGATAGATAGGTAGGTAGATAGATAGAGACAGAGAGACAGAAAGACAGAGACAGAGAGAGGAGACAAGAAACTATCTCCAGAGAGCTTTCCTCCTCTGTTTTCCAAAATTTTTTACTTCATCACTTTTATTTACTTATTTTTATTTATTTTTATTTTTCTGGTCTTTTCGAGACAGGGTCTCCCTGTGGCCCCAGCTGTCCTGGAATTCGCTCTGAGGACCAGGCTGGCCTTGAACTCACAAAGATCCGCCTGCCTCTGCCTCCCAAGTGCTAGCATTAAAGGCGTGCACCACCATACCCGGCCTACTTCACCACTTTTAGAATCCTTGGGGCCAACTGCTTTCAGGACAGGATGTAGGAACGGAAGAATTCAGGGACCATAGAGAAGTGAAAGGATCATTACATTACTGAAGCTGAGTCACAGAAAGCTAAAACTTAAACCTGAGACTGCTAAATATTTAAGAAACTAAATATACTTCTGAAAGTAAACTGTGTGCTCCACCCAAGGAACAGACACTAAAAGCATGATTTACCTTCATTATAATGGCTGATCAGCATCAACAGAAACACTATTAAAATCCAGTAGTCTTTTTACTTGCTGAAAAAACACCTTTTTCTAAGTAGAAACAGTGTTTAAGTTGAATATATTCTGTTTATTAAAACTTCAGTAACTTCAGTTCCAAAGTATTTTTTAATGTGACTCAAAAAAATTTTAAATATGGGCCAGGTGTGGTGGTGCACACTTTTTTTAAAATTTTATTTATTTATTTTTATGTGTATGAATGTACTGTCTACATGTAGGTCTGTGCACCCATGTCCTGCAAAGCCGCGGAAGTCAGAAAACGGTGTCGGATTCCCCCAGAACTGGAGTTAAAGACAGTTCTCAGCCGTTGTGTGGGTGCTGGGGATCGAACCCGGGTCCTCTGAAAGAGCAGTTGGCACTCTTAACTGCTAGGCCATCTCTCCAGCCCCATGTGACTCAAATTTTTAAGCCTATACTTCCACTAATTGTCTAAGTACAATCATATTCTGAATGGAGAATATAATTGGAGACAGGCAGCGGCTGTACCAATGTAGTTGAACAAGAGGCCTTATGATGGGGAAAGAAAGACATTCTATTCCCGTTTTTTACTGTTACACTATAGACCAAAGCTTGAAGTCAGAAATGATAATTCCTCTTTTGGCTAGGAATTAATTTAGTACCAAATTTCATCTCCTTTATACTAAAAAGACATAGGTACTAGGTCTCCTATTTAACGGAGAACTGGTTACACCATGGAGGATTAATTCCAACTATGGGCTAGACTCCTCAGCATCCACTCAGTCTTCATTCTCTTCAGCTTCTGTTTTGGAATTTTCTCTTTCCTTGGTCCTAGTTGGTACACACTGGCTCAGATCTACTCTTTCTTTGACTCATCCTTCCTGCTTGCCTTTACTTCTTCCTGGTTCTCTGATCATCTCTGCCTTGTAACTGAGAAATGTCCAAAGTTTAAGTATTAAATCATTAACTTGCTTGTCTTCTATCTCTCTCTCTGTCTCTCTCTGTCTCTCTCTGTCTCTGTCTCTCTCTGTCTCTCTGTCTCTGTCTCTGTCTCTCTCTCTCTCTCTCTCTCTCTCTCTCTCTCTCTCTCTCTCTCTCGGTCATTTTGAGACAGGGTCTCCCTGCAGCCTCAGCTGTCCTGGAACTCTCTACCTAGACCAGGCTGGCTTTGAACTCACAGAGATCTGCCTGCCTCTGCCTCCTGAGTTCTGGTATTAAAGGCATGTGCCACAATGCCCAGCTAAGAATATTTTTATTTTAAGTGTATGAGTGTATCACCTGCATGTATGTAAGTGCACCCATGTCATGAAATGCCCACAAAACTGAGAAGGCAGTATTGGATCCCCTGCAACTGGAGTTACAGACTGTTGTTAGTCACCATGTGGGTGTTGGGAAGTGAACCTGGGTACTCTGCTGTAGGTGCCGATACTCTTAACCACTGAGCCATCTCTCCAGCCCCAGCTGATAGGCTTTCAAGAAGTGATTATTGGATTCTAACAGCTCTGACATAATAAGTGAATTAAGCCATTGATGGATTCAGAATATAATTATATTATTGGGAAGTAGGGCCTACCCTAGGGAAATGAGTCTATTGGGGTGTGCCCTGGAAAGCTATACCTTGTCCTATCTCTGTCCTGTTGTCTATGTTTCTTTGTTTTAAGGATTCATGAGGTGAACAGCTCTGCTCCACTACATCTCCTCTGTTATGCTGTCCTGCCTCACCCCAGACTGACAGAAAGCCAAGCATCCATGGACTGAAACTGTGCACCCTAATAAATCTTTCTTCCTTTCAGTATATGACATATCATCACGGTGATGTCAAACCTACTAGATATTTCTTACTTTATAGGCTTTTTCCCTTGAAGCTTGAAGTATCACAATTGGTCCTTATCTTCAGAGTATTCTTTTTCCATTCAATTTTACTGGGTATCATTATGTCCAATTAGCTTAGTTGTGCTTTGCTCATCTTTACTATGCTTAAAATTATTTCAAAAAATTCCTTTTGCCACTTGGAAAATAAATTCCAAACTCCTTAGCTAAGGTTCTCTCCAGTTACAACCCAAGCTAACTGTCCCCTATTTCCCACTCCTTTCCAATCATTAAGTTTCAAAAGATGACTTCTAGATTCTTTCAAGATTTTACAAACTAATATCACTTTAAAGCTAGGATGTGGGGCAAAAAGTTGGCTCAGCAGTTAAGAGAATTGGCTGATCTTGCAGAGGATCTGAATTTGGTTCCCAGCAGTCATATGGCAGCTAACAACCATTGGTAACTCCAGTTTCTTTTTTTTTTTTTGGTCTTTTTTGAGACAGGGTCTCCCTGTAGACCAGGCTGGCCTTGAACTCACTAAGATCCGCCTGCCTCTGCCTCCCAAGTGCTAGGATTAAAGACATGCACCACCACGCCTGGCTGGTAACTCCAGTTTCAATGCTCTCTTCTGGCCTCTGTGGGCCTTGCACACACATGGTGCATTTACATGCATGTAGCCTGTGGTGATTAGAATGAGAATGTTTTCCATAGGCTTCAAGTATTTGGACATTTTGTCCCCAGTTGGTGGAGCTGTTTTGGGAGGTCTTAGAAAGTGTGGCTTTAAACTGGACATGGTAGCACATGCCTTTAATCCCAGCACTCAGGAGGCAGGGATTTTTTTTTTTTTTCTCAAAAAAACAAAAAAAAGTGTGGCCTTTTTTGGAGGAAACATGTCACTGGGGGGCTAGCTTTGAGGGTTTTTTTTTTTTTTTTTTT
>VZQC01003433.1:1565945-1597482 GCA_009823505.1 Rhizomys pruinosus | reverse complement strand
CCCGTGTCGTGCAATGCCGCGGAGGTCAGAAGAGGGTCTCGGATTCCCCTGGAACTGGAGTTCTCCTGGAATTGGAGTTACAGACGGTTCTTAGCCGCCATGTGGGTGCTGGGGATCGAACCCGGGTCCTCTGCAAGAGCGTCGGTGCTCTTAACCGCTAGGCTATCTCTCCAGCCCCATACATCATTCTTACATACATTTCCTCATCACATCAGTACTGAGGATCTATATGTAAGAATTTACCTGGGAAAACTTAGGTAGTTTAAAATGGAGGAGCTTTAGCCAGGCATGGTGGCGCACTCCTTTAATCCTAGTACTTGGGAGGCAGAGGTAGGCAGATCTTTGTGAGTTCAAGGCCAGCCTGGTCTACAGAGCGAATTCCAGGACAGCTGGGGCTACAGGGAGACCCTGTCTCGAAAAGACCAAAAAAAGAAAGAATATTGTCAAAGGCAGCAGATCTCTGTGAAATCAAGGGCAGCAGTCTGGGCTACATAGCAAGTTCTAGGACAGCTGGGGCTACAGGGAGACCCTGTCTGGGAAAAAAAATAAAAGATACAATGGCACTGAGAAGAGAGTAACAGAAAAATTATTCAAATACATCATGAGGTTTCAAAATGGGTTTAGGGGAACTTGGTAACTAACTAGGTCACTCTGTGAAGAGAGGGGGAAAGTTGAGAGCATAGCATGCTTGTAAGCTAAGAGTTCAGAATAGTTACCAATATATAGAATCTAATTACAGTGATATAGTCTAAATACAGTAACATTAAATTATTACACCAACCCAGTGTAGCAGAAAATAAACAGTTTCCAATCCTGGATATGAAAGGTACAGCCAGTCAGTGCTTGCTTCTTCATTGTTCCACAAATACCAGCATGCATTGTGCCAGTAATTATTTTTTCTATTTCTACGTTTGGTAAGACACCATAACCTACTGAAAATTGGGAATATCAACAGTTCTTTTTTTAAAATTTTTTTATTTATTCTTGTATGTGTATGAATGTACTGTCTGCATGTAGGTTTGTGCACCCGTGTCGTGCAATGCTGCGGAGGTCAGAAGAGGGTGTTGGATTCCCCTGGAACTGGACTTAAAGATGGTTCTCAGCTGCCATGTGGGTGCTGGGGATTGAACCTGGGTCCTCTGCAAGAGCAGTCGGCGCTCTTCACCGCTAGGCCATCTCTCCAGCCCATATCAACAGTTCTTGAATCCTGGTCTTATACCATACTTTGAATTCCTAAGGATTTTTCAGAATTGGATTTGGCAAAAGAGATGTCAAACTGATATTTGTATAGCGTATTTTTACACAAAGACAGATATACTAATGGACTAGCTTGGGAATTTAAAAATGTGACAGACACTTAGGATCCTCTAAGATAGTACTGTTGGGCTGGTAAGATGGCTAGTAGGTAAAAGGATGGCTGCCAAACCCGAGCTTGATCCACAGGATCAGCATGTTAGAAGGAGAGAACTGGCTCCTGAAGGTTGTCCTGTGACCTCCATACATGTGCAATTGTTGTGTGCACACACACATTTTGCACACATTAAATTAATATAAAAAGAAACTAAAAAAATATTAATACTGGGACTAGAAAGATGACTCAGCAGTTTAGAGCACTGACTGCTCTTGCTGAAGATCTGGGTTCAGTTCCCAACACCCACATGGTAGCTAATTCCTTAACTCTTATTCCAGTGGGTCCAACCCCCTCTTATGGCCTCTGTGGGTACTGCGCAGACACAATATGTTTGCATGCATGCAAGCAAAACACTTAAAAACATAAAATAGGGGCTGGAGAGATGGCCTAGCAGTTAAGAGGGCCGACTACTCTTGCAAAGGACCGGGGTTTGATTCCCAACACCCACATGGTGGCTGAGAACCATCTTTAACTCCAGTTCCAGGGGAATCCGACGCCCTCTTCTGACCTCCGCAGCATTGCACGACACAGGTGCACAAACCTACATGCAGACAGTACATTCATACACATAAAAAAATTAAATTAAATTAATAAAAATAAAAATAAAATCTTAAAAATATTTCTGCTGGAGTCTGGAAAAATGGCTAAACAGTTAAGAGCACTGTCTGCTCTTGCAGACAACCTGGATTCAATTCCCAGCACCCACACGGTGGCTAACAACCATTGGTAACTCCAGTTCCAGGGGATCCAACACCCATTTCTGACCTCTACAGGCACTGCAAGACATATACTCATACACATAAAATAAAGATTATAAACAAAATTTTAAAATACATATTTCTGCTGAAGTTACACCGATTTCTTATCTCTATCTGCTCTTATGTGCTACTTCAGAATGGCTGTTCTTTCTGTTGCCATCGGTCCTAGGATTACTGAAACGATCTTGGGTCCCAAATAATTCTTTCTAGAATTCTCCAGACTACAGTGCATCTTCCTTGTTATACTAATTTTGTTTTGTTGTACTTCATTTTGCTTGGGGAATATTTTTGAAGGAAAATGTAGGCAAAGTATTGGGGTTTTCTTTTCTTTTTTTGAAAGACATTCCTTCAGCAAAATGTCACAGATAAAAAATTAGGTATGTGTAATCAATGCTTGTCTTCACTGTGACCTTCAACAATGAGGCAGAATGGCTTTTTTTCCTACTTATAGAATCATCTGACTAATGACAAAGGAGGACACTCAGCCAAACATGACACAGGAAATAACTACAGAATTGTTAACTTAGGAAGTGCGAAAGATTTGAATTTTTTCCCCTGACATCTGCCTGTGGTCAGGTCAGATCACCGTGGAGTCCTCTTTAAATCTTTCTTCCTTCCTGCTAGCCCCCTGGCTCGAAGGCCCTAGCAGAGAACAAAGCAGGACAGCAGAACTGACAAACTACGCTGAAACAAGGGAACTCTGAAGTAGGAAGCAGGGTGTAAAAGAAAAAGCAGGACTGTGAGCAGTGGGTTGAAGTTTGGAAAGTAAAGGGTCAAAGGGTTAAAGTATTTTTTGCCAACCATGAGACGGTAGCAGTTAGTCTCCTCCAGGAGGTACCATCTAGAGAAACTAAGGGAAGCATTACTAAAAGAATAAAGAGGACTCTGAAACTGGGTAGAAGTAGAGGAAACCAGATTCTCTGTGTGCTTAATGAGCTACCAGTGATTTCCTTTCACCCTTGGACACAGCCATTTTCTCTCAAGAAATGAGAAGAGAGTTGAGAATCTTTGCACAGAGACTCAAGAAGTGTTTTCCTGATAGCCTAGTACATAAATTAAGGATATTTCCAAAAGGGAACAGAAAGCAAAATAGAAATCACAAGACCACAGTATTTTTGCCTTCAAGCGCTATGCTGTTGTATGGAACAGGGCATCTTAAAACTTTTACACTCACAACCCCTTTTCACTAGAGAAACTTTGATTTGATCTTAGGCATATAGGTATAAAAAGTAAGTATGCAAATCAAACACGTACTGATGATAAACTAGAAAGAGATTTATTGCTATTATTATTTTTTATCGTTGTGTGTGTGCATGAGTGCCATGTGCAAGTCAGAGGAATACACGTTTCTCCTTCCACCTTCACGTGGGTTCCAGGAATCTAAATCAGGTTACCAGGTTTTCAACAGCAAAGCAAGCATCTTTACCTGCTGAGCCATCCTCACTGGCCCCAAGAAATGTATTTAAAAAAAAAAAAAATNCTCCCTGTAGCCCCAGCTGTCCTGGAACTCACATTGTAGACCAGGCTGGCCTTGAACTCACAAAGATAACCCAGGCGTGGTGTACATGCCTTTAATCCTAGCACTTGGGAGGCAGAGGCAGGCAAATCTCTGTGAGTTCAAGGCCAGCCTGGTCTACAAAGTGAGTTCCAGGCCAGCTGAGACTGAAGGGAGACCCTGTCTCGAAAAGACCAAAAAAAAAAAAAATTTGAATTTTAGCAGCTGGGGGTGGCAGTGCACAGTTTTGGTAACAAAGTTCAGGAGTCAGAGGCAGGTGGATCTCTGTGAGACTGAGGCCACCCTGATCTGTATAGTAAGTTCTAAGCTAGCTAGGGCCACAGGGAAATCCTGTCTCAAAAACAAAACTAAACAAAAACAAAAAAATGTGAAATTTAAGCAGATTCCTGAACTATCGGTTTAGGAATCTGCTTAAATCAGCTTTGGCACCCATCTCATCACCTTTCCGGAACTACCTTCACCATGAAGCTCCATGAGTTTTCCTGTTCAGACTTGGGATTCTCCAGCATTTCTACTTTTGTAAGTAAGACGTGAAATCAGGAGTCCCGACGTCTATCTGCACCAGTGAACGGGAGTGCTAACAGCAGGGACGGACAGAGCCATCTTTACAGAGCAGTCAACCTTACAAAACATGGTTTCCATTGCACTGGTGGGTTAAGGGGGTTAGTAGGTAGGCAAAACTGTCAAACTGGGGTGAGTAAACCAAGAAATCAAACTTTAGATATGGAGGATGTGAAGAAATGCCAAGAAATGTGTTAATACCATCGTGTAACTGAAAATATGGGCCTAGATGGCCCCCAGTGAAAGACCGGAGATGGAGTTAGGAGGAATCAACGTTAGAAGTGAATATATTTATTTTGTTGGTGGCAGCAAAAAACTTGCATCCTAATAAATACAGTATTCGCTTCAAGAATTGCTTATTGGGCCGGGCATGGTGGTGCACGCCTTTAATCCTAGCACTTGGGAGGCAGAGACAGGCGGATCTATGTGAATTCAAGGCCAGCCTGGTCTACAGAGTGAGTTCCAGGCCAGCTGGGGCTACAGGGAGACCCTGTCTCGAAAAAAAAAAAAAAAAAAAAAAAATTGCTTATTGGTATGCTCAAGTGATAGGTTGATTCTCAAATATGAATCACTTCAACTCAACAGATGTTTGAGCAATTGTAATGCAGGGGTGCTATGTTCATAACCATTAGGTTAGGTTAGTATCATTACTATAAATCTATATAGAACCAAGATATTCCCAGGTCTGCCCCTATAGAGAAATCAACAGAAGCTACAATAATACCAGCCAGACTTCTAGTAACGTCAGCATTTAAATCTGGCCTTTAAAACTGGGCATCTTCTGCCGGGCGTGGTGGTGCACGCCTTTAACCCTAGCCCTTGGGAGGCAGGGGCAGGTGGATCTTTATGAGTTCAAGGCCAGCCTGGTCTACAGAGTGAGTTCCAGGACAGCTGGGGCTACAGGGAGACCCTGTCTCAAAAAGAACCCCCCCCCAAAAAAACAACAAATAAAAACCCTGGGCATCTTCTATCAGAGATTAATTAATCCTTCATATTTAATAAATGTCTTTGTACTTATACAATATCTTTTCCACAGAAATATCTCATCCCCAGAAAACATAAAGTTCACTTTTTCTTGCTGCTTTTTATTGTTTAAATGGCATCCAACAGTTTCAGGGGTTTTTTTTAAATAAAAGAAAACTTTAAATATAGACTTTTAAAAATAAAAGGCAGTAAATATTTACAGAAAAAATTAGAATATATAGAGAAACAAAAGTAAGATGGATGGCTGGGCATAGTGGCACATGCCTTTAATCCTAGCACTTGGCCAGCCTGGTCTACAGAGCAAGTCCCAGGACAGCCAGAGCTACAGGGAGACCCTGTCTCAAAAAGACCAAAAAAAAAAAAAAAAAAAAAAAAGAGGGGAAGGGGAGGGGGAAAGAAAAAAGAGAGTGAAATTCTGGAAAAAAAAGAAAGACACACAAAATCACAAGACGACAAAAGACAAACAACTAAGAATAGACCACACTACTACAAAGGAACTGAGGAAGTAGTGATAGAGGTAGGGACACAAGTGTAGTAGGAATATGGTGAGGGGAGGGGGAGCAGAGCCCAAGGCGGGGGGGTGAAAGCTAGAGGAGTAAGAACAACAGGAGGGGAGAAAAGACAAAAGAAAAAAATAGAACGAGAGAGTTAAAAAGTCCGTGAGTATGGAACCAAAAAAATAAAAGCAGCCGTACAGGATTGGGCGTGAAGTTCGACGGAAGGAAGGCATGAGTGTTTGATGCAATGATTGTGTGGAGTTAGCACGATGTAGCTAGACAGAAGTCTTAACACTATGTCTTGGCGCTGTATGTTTATTTGTTTGGTTCTTTCACGATCCGGGTCTCCCCTTAGTCCCCCCTGTCCTGGACCTCACTCTGTGTACCCACTTCTTGTGCCTTTACACTCACACCGATCCCACCTGCCATCTTCCCTCCCTGAGTGCTCGATTAAAGGCTTGCACCACGACAGCCCAGCGAGAGTCATATTGCTCTTTAGCCAATTATCCTGCTCTTCCAGTTCCTGCCACCCATATCAGGCAGCTCAAAACTGGTAACTCCGGCTCATGATGATCCATGCCTCCTGTACCTGGATGTCTTTACTCCCCTGTGCATGTACACGCGCTCGGAGCGCACGCTCGCGCAAACACACAACACACACATACACATGCAATTAAAAAATACAATTGTCAGTCAATACAAACATCAACTCTCTTTGACAGTTATTTTCCTCCTTTGAATAACTGATAAAGAGAAGTCAGATGTATTGGCACATACAGATAATCCGAGCACTTGGGAAGTTAGAGGTGGAGGATTAGGAGTTCAAGGACATCCTCAACCCGAACAGTGAATTCAAGAGGGACTAGGCTACATGAGGGACCCCCGGTGTCAAAAACAACAAATAAATCTTGGTAACTCATTTGTATTTCTGGAGAAGTTCTTCTGTTTTTGGGTTTTATTATGAAAACAGTTTCCCTGATCCTGACCAAAGGTGAAAACAGTAATAAAACTACATTTTGAGGCCAGCGAAGCTAAAAACTGTTCTCCGGTGATTCAAGATGGGGCAGGAGCAGTCCAAGTGACTACTTAACCTCCTTAAATGCCCTGTATAATCATGACAAAAGCTGCATATAATAAGCCTTGACAGAGGTCACAACAGTGATTAGAAAAACTAAGATCCATGGGCTGGAGAGAATGGCCTAGCAGTTAAGATCGCTTCTCATCTCTTAGCATAGTGAGCCTGGTTCGATCCGCCAGCAACAACCACCACATGGCGTACCAAACCCATCTGAAACGCCAATTCCCAGGAGAAAAATCCAGATTTCCAGGGATACCGCAACCCCTTCTGACGCTCCACGAGGCAATTTTTCACTACACATGTACACAAACTTGCATGCCATACAGTACATTCAATACACATACAGAAATAAATAACATTAATAAAAAATTTAAAAAAAACAAGCAAAAGAAAATACAATTTAAAATAAAAAAAAAAACTAAGAGCCAACGATATGCACTGAAATTAATTTTTTCAAAATAAACAAGACATGGGACATGATTTTATTGACATAATAGTTAAACAACAGAATTAAAAACTCTCCTATTTAGTGGCACATTGATAAATAAATACAAAAAGCAATGATGAAAAACAGTAATGTATTCATGTAGTGCTTATTTCTCTCTATTCCAGGGGGCATGGTGGTAGTTTTGGAAACTACCCAGAGATGTAGGCTAGGCTATCTTTGAATTCACTACATAGCTGAGGATAACCTTAAGTGCCTGTTGCTCTCTGGCCTCCACTCCCCAAGTGCTGGATTATAGACGTGGACTACGCATGCCTGGTTTTTTGTATGAGGGATGAATATAACCCGATTCTTTTAGTTTGTTCAACAGCATTGTATCAACATGCAGACAGGCAGGGAACACATCCCAGCCCAGAAGTGCTATTTCTTGATCTGAGGGGTACTTTTATCCGTGCTGCTTTATTACTAATTATTAAATTAATGCCTGTGCTTAAAACATTTTCTGTGGGCTGGAGAATGGTTAAGAGCAGCAGCGGTTAAGAGCGCTGAACTGCTCTTTGCAGAGGAACCGGGTTTTATCCCCAGCACACACAGGAGGATTGAGAACCAGCTTTAACTACAGTTCCAGGGGAATCTGACGCCCTCTTCTGACCTCTGAGGCAGTGCACAACACAACGGGTAGAACACACAACACCTACCAGCAGAAAACAGATACACTCAATACACATAAAAAATAATAACAATTTTTAAAAACCACATTTTCTGTATATATGTTTTATTGTCACACAATTTTCAAAGTTCAAAGCATTAAGGTAAGGCCAGTAGATGCATTGGAGATAGGAAAAGAAAGTACTAAGAGCACAGGCTCAGAGATTACATAGTTTTATTTCAAATCTTGGTTCAACAATTTATGAACTAAGTGACTGTCTTTTTTTGTGGGTATGTGGTACTGGAGAGTTGAACTCAGGGCCTGAAGTATGCTCAGCAGGCAGTCTGTTGCTGAGCTACATCATCAGTGCCCTAAACTCCTGTTTTTTAAAACTTGAGATTTTTTTAATTTAAACTATGTTTATGAATGTACTGACTACATATAGGTTTGTAGCCCCCGTGTCAGCAATGCTGTGGAGGTCGAAGAGGGCAGCGGATTCCCCTGGAACTGGAGTTAAAGATGGTTCCTCGCCAACCATGTGGGTGCTGGGTGATCAACCCGATCGCCTCTGCAAGACAGTTGGTGCTCTTAACTGCTAGGCAATCTCTACAGAACAAGACGTTTTTAAAAATTACACTTTATACTGGATGTGATGGGGCACCACACTTTTACTTCGAGCATGTGTGAGGCAGAGTTAGGTGGGCAATCTTCTGTGAGTATCTCCAGCCCAAGCCTTGGTTTTACAAGCAAGTTTTCCTAGGGACGAGGCTGGGGAGCTAGCGGGGAGCCCCTATGTCAAAAGAACACTCCAAAATTACTATATTTACGTTATTTATTGAGTTATTTAATTTAATTAGGTTTTAGAGTGGGAGGGGAGTTGGAGCATGCGATAGCCATAATGTGGAGATACAGAAGGACAACCGACAGAGTCGTTCTTTTCCTCTACCAAGTGGCATTCCCAAAGATGGGAGTCTGGTCACAATCTTGTCAGCAAGGTTTGCCTTTAAACTTACGTAAGCCCTCGTGTGCCCAGAAATAAAATGTCTTGTTTTGTTTTTTGAAATAATTTTTTTATTTAAAAATATTTATTTATTTAGTGTGTGGGTTGTCTGTGTGTGGGGTGGGTACGTGTGTAGGTGAAATATAGGGGAGGTGGGAGGCCTTGGGGAGGCTATAATAATCACTGGATCACTTGAGCGAGAGTGTAGGTTATGACCCCGGGCATGAGATGGGAGGAACCAAGGGGGGAGAGCGAAAAAAAAAGGTAGCGACAAGTGAAACAAGAGAGCACAGAAACAAAAAAAAAAAATAAAAAAGGAGAAGGGATGTTTTTTGAAGGAAAAGCGGGGGCGGAACGGTCATTCCACAAACGACAGTGAAGATTGGGGAGGACAGGGTAACAACTAACTGGCGCCATTCATGAACTTCCATCCAGTTTCTGCCAATGAAAGAAGCAGGAACATATAAAGAGCAAATTACTATAAATGTGTATCTGTGATCGGTTGATACACCAACTTCTACCATAAAAAGACATATTGATTTACTCCGCTCGAAGCAGAACGGGATACAAGGTGCGGTGAATCAGAGATGTACACGGAATGAACGGTGTAATCATGGGTCAAGGGAACAGAAAATAAGGTGATGACACGAACTTATATCTAATTGAACGACATGAGAACGTCTACGATATTAACCGGCGGCCACATACGGAGAAACAAAATCACCCAAAAGAAAGAGGATAATACAAAGTACACCACGAAAGGAGATCTCTGTGCACAGACAAAGAGAGCCATGAGAATAATAAGGGGACAAGACGATGACACGTTTCTTCTAATTACTTATAGTACTGTGACCCCAGCCGCACCAATATAGGAATAGGCTCCAGATTAGAGTTGGGAAGGACGAAACTCATACAGCAAATGAATATTGAAATAGTTAACTTGGAAAGGACAAATGAATAAGAATTAATTGAGGACCAACTCACAAACGAAAGCAAAAAAGGCTAAATGTGTAATTAACAAAATTCCTACTTTTTTACAGAAGAAGTTCTGGAATTCTTCGCCGTAACCAACTTCTGCTGAGCGCATTTTCCCGGCATCTCCCTCTCCGTCTCTTTTCCACTTATTTGCATCCTTCCCAACTACTATTTACCTCCCATTGAGTCTCGCTGTGCCTTGGTGGTCGCTTCCTAAGTCCCTTTTCACAGAAACATCAGTCCTGGGCAGACAAATACAGTTAAGAGATTCTAATAAGGTGAGCGGGCTATAGAGTTTGGTGTATTAGTTTATTAATTTCGCTTCTTCTTGTGAAAAACCCTTGGTCAGTATCCAGTTCCCATATGGTGGCTAACAACACCCATCCTCAGAGTGGGGCCAAGTTTAATAACAGAAACATCAGCAAAACCTCTAATACACAAGGTAAAAAAGAAAAGTTTGGATGGTGGAAAAAAGAACGAGGGTGGGAATGTGGGGAGCGGGGGGCCCAGGAGAAACCCCACTCATTTCAACTGCCCATTATTCCCTTGCAGCAGGATGATACTCCTTGCGCCAGTCAACCCACAGACCACATGCTTTACCTCCACAAGCTGTTTTTTTCTGGTTCTCTCAGCTTACCTTTCCGGTTGGTGCCTGAGGTGTTAACTTCTGTTTATGCCTCTTAATTCCAATGCACTTCCTTGAACACTGCATTTCCACTAATTCACTTACCCTACCACCCCAAAAATTGTTGCTTCAACTCAGGAGCTGTGCAAAAACATACTAATATAGTGTTCTTCATACAATCAGCAGGTAACCGCTGTATGAAAGGAAAAGAAGATATGGTGGAGGGAGGGGGGGGGGGGGGAGGGGGGGGGGGGGGGGGAGACAAGTCGACAAAAAAAAAACACACGCATGACCAAGGGTGAAGGATGAGGATAAAAAAAGGAAGTAATGAGAACGCATCTAAAGAAGAAAAGATCAAAGGGGGGGGGGGGAGAGGGGAGGAAGGGGGAGGGGATGGGGGGGGGGGGGGGGGGGGGCGGAGGAAACCAAGGAGATGTTAATACAAGTACCAGGACACAGTGAGGTGGTGAGCGGATGGGTGATTGACGGAAATGCTGCTGTTGGTAGGGGGAGGATCGTAGTGATTTTCTGGAGTTTGAACAGGACTGGATAGTGACCGCACGAAGGGGGAGATTGCATTGTTCTTTTTTTATTATTTATGTATATATTTATGTATAGTTATATATTTATGTATAGTATGTATATAGTTTTACTATCAACAATTACAAAACAGCTAAAAATATAAACTATAAAAAGTTCTTGGCCAGCAATGAATGACTGTACCATCTATATAAACATTCAAGCACATCAGAGTGCATAGGTCAGGTGGTGAGCGATGGAGTTTCAAGGCCACGGTCTACAAGCAACAGTACGACAGGCACCAGGGACTAAAGAGAAACCCATTGTGTCAAAGAATCACACACCCAGAAAATTCTTAATTTGAGAGAAAAAACTGTAACATTTGGTAGATTAAATGTACTGGAAAACCCGATAGAAGATTACAACCTTTACTACAGCACTCAGAAGGTGGATCTCTGATCTGATGCTCCTGGATTGTAGACAACACAAGCCACCAGGGTTACATAAGAAGACCCTGAAGAAACGAAGAAAATAGGAAGAAAAAAAGAAAGAGAAAAAAAAAGGACAGACACTGTGGCGTGGTGATACCAACAACCGTTATCCTAGCACGTAGAGGCACAGGCGGCTATCTTTGTGAGGTCAAGGCAACCCTGGTCTACAGTGATTCCCAGGGACAACTGGACGAGTACGGGAGACCCTGTCCTCGTGAGAAAGAAAGAAAGAAGATAGAAGAGAAAAGATGAGAGAGAGAAAGGAAAGAATAAGAAGAGGAAGAAGAGAAAAGAAAAGACAGAAAAGAAGAGAGCATAATGATGAGAAGAGAGAAAAGAAATAAGAAGGATGAAATTAAAAATGTGAACTACAAAAAGAGAAAGAAAGAAAAAAAAGAGAGAAAAAAGAACGAAAGAAAAGGAGAGGGGGTGAAGTGAGAGGTAGGACAGAATAGAGGAGAAGAGAGGAGAGAAAAAAGAAAAAAAAAAAAAAAAAAAAAAAAAAAAAAAAAAAAAAAAGAAAAAGAATAAATACTAAAAATAGATAATAAAGGGTTCATTTTTGAAAATGAAGACACAATAAGAACTAGAAAATGGCACCGAAATACCGCAAATTGACAAGGTTAAAGATATAACAGTTGATTGAAGATGAGAAGAAAGGCAGTCCAGAGGGTAACAGTCCCCGAATAGAATGGCTTCGATGGTGTCTGTCCCCCCCCCCCACACAAACTAGGGCAGGACGAAAGTAAATTAAATGACCAGGGCATAGGAAAGATTATGGAACAAACCAAAGAGTTGAACACTGAAGAGGCGCATAGGTACAATGACATAAACTGAGAAACTCGTAGGATAGATCATACTATAGGTACCCAATTCAAACTTCATGGGAGTTTTCCTCCTTTTTTCCGACATGTTAACATATCGTACTAATATTACCTCTTGGATGCAAGACAGCTTTGTTCATTGTCTGTTCCACAAAGTGATCCTCAAATGAAAAACACTCGGATATGATCACATTCCTGTGCTCAATTAATTACTGCTAAATTAGTTGCTAAATATCGCACTGTAGAACGCCTTGTGTTGGAACAGTTCACACTAACGTTAAGGTGCCCCAAACATCTAAATAATGTATTTCAACACACCATAACCTTCCAGGTGTGAATCCTGGAACCATAACATCGAAGTTACACAACCAATATGTATCCCGATATATATTGAGAGTGTATATCATATAATAACAATAACTACCTGTTTACGGACGATACGACATGAAAATTTATTAACGTACATTTTGTCAAAGTTGCACCAAAGACTTGCGGAAAGTCGATATTTACATTTATAATTTACGCATATTACAAAATTCATTTTTACTCATTTTTAATACGTCATTTACACCCGATCGACGCTGAGCGACAATCAAAGGGGTCAGAACAACCCACAGAGCAACCGCAGGTTCCAATAATTTTCTTATTTCCCAGGTATTCTAAAGTTACGAATGGTTTCCCCACTTTAAACCACCTGCCAAATTACAGTAGACCCATTTGCCATCAGACCCCGTGTTTGTCTCTGGAGTCCCAGTACCGCCTTATCCGACCTGTACTCTACAAGTTTCAGACACCTGGTTTCTTACTTTCCTACTCTCATTTCCCAAGCCCTACAACCGTCTACCTCTCCAAGCCAATAAGCAAGAGACAGAACCTGTTCCAAAACTCCACATTATTTATATAAATTCTTCAAAGGACCAATGGAATAAGAAAGTGGCACAGGTCTATTATCATTCTTGTACGTTGCAAGAACCACGTCCCCCCAAATTATCTCATCAAGGCGAAGGAATGTTAACTGAAAATTATTCTCCAAGACGGAGACAGTCTGGGCGTCCATTATTTTAAAATTAGTGCAAGTGCCAGCATAAAGCTAATATGGATCCACAAAATATGCAGTGAGAGTTGTAAGCGGAGAGGACCAAGAGTGGGGAGACAGGGCGGGTGTGCGGGTCGCTAAAAAACCACCCACAACAAACGTAAGCCAGCGAGGAGGGGTGGCTTGGGAGAAGAGAAGAGAATGAAAAAGTGGCTGCAGTGGTCTCCCACGACAGTCGGTGGCGTTCTCCATGCGTGTAGTGCACGTTATACCCGATAGAACAGTGCTATCAGTAGGAGAAAAGTGCTGGTGAAAATATCAGAGTTCTTAAATACCTCATAAATTCCAGAGGCTGAAGTGTCAAACCACAGACCTACACCAATTCATGATGGGAACGCCTTGGAAGTAAATTTTCGTCGCGGGTGAGACTCATGACAAGTAGAACTGCCCCACCAACTCAGCGTTCAAAAACCGCAGAATTCGCTAGTTTGTCCATGGTGTTGAAGATCTCGCTAAAAGAGTTCTCCGGGGGGAGAGCAGTCACAAAGTGTGATGTCCTTGGCTGAGATACCAGCCAAGAGAGCCGAACCAACCTTGTCCATCCAACAACTATCAACCCCGTACCAGCCTGAAGCCCCTGGTATGTTATAAAATAACTTCATTCTTCATCCAACAGAGCCTAGAGGAAAATTGTATTAACCGAAGCTGTGGGACCACAAACAAAACCAGCGAATAAATCAAAGGCAGAGCCGACCACCAAATTATAAACTTGTTACCGTGTTACAAGTGATCTGAACAAAACAAGACTACCTCACCATTGAATAAAAATATGCTGTGGACTGACGAGCGGAACTACCCAGATCCCATTCGCACACTTCAGTCACAATTTCTTTTTGTATTTCTCAGAAACAGGCCCAATTATCTGGCTGACCATGTCGTATCTCTCTCCACATTTCCTTCCCTNAAAAAAAAAAAAAAAAAAAAAAAAAAGATGGATGGCATGTGCAAGACCCTGGATTTGATTCTAGCACACACAAACACACACGCACACACACACACACAAATAAACCCACTCATAATGCCACTACTCAAAGTTAATCATTCTTAATATCTTATAATAGTACTTTCCAATCTTTAATCTATATCTGTATAATAAAGATGGAATCATAGCCAAGCCTGCTGGGGTGACACCAGTCTCTTATTTAACTACACAGAAGGAAGGAAGAAAGGATAGAACACTCACCTAGCATGCACTAGGGCTTAGTTTCAGTCTTGAGTATGGGAAAACAAAACAAAACAAAAGAAAAATGCATCCTTACACAGGATTTTGTAACTTGCTCTTTTCACTTACTAAAAATGAATGCTTTTTGCTTTCAATGATGACTTGTGATTATCATGTGGAGTATAACCTAATTTACTTAACCTATTTTTTTTTTTTTTTGGTCTTTTCAAGTCAGGGTCTTCCTGTAGCCCCAGCTGTCCTGGAACTCACTCTGTGGACCAGGCTGGCCTTGAACTCACAAAGATCCACCTGCCTCTGCCTCCCGAGTGCTAGGATTAAAGGCGTGCACCACCACGCCCAGCTAGAGTACATATTGCTCTTACAAAGGACCTGCGTTTCAGTTCCTGCCACCCATATCAGGCAGCTCATAACTGTAACTCCGGCTCTGAGGATCCATGCCTCTGGACTCTGAAGGCTCTTGTACTCCCATGTGCATGTACACGCGTGCGAGCGCACGCGCGCACACACACACACACACACATACACATGCAATTAAAAAATACAATTGTCAGTCAATACAAACATCAACTCTCTTTGACAGTTATTTTCCTCCTTTGAATAACTGATAAAGAGAAGTCAGATGTATTGGCACATACAGATAATCCTAGCACTTGGGAAGTAGAGGTGGGAGGATTAGGAGTTCAAGACTAGTCTCAGCCCTACAGTGAGTTCAAAGAGGGCCTAGGCTACATGAGGGACCCTGTGTCAAAAACAAACAAATGAAAATCTGGTAAACTGCCTTTGTAGTTTCTGGAGAAATTCTTCTGTTTTTGGTTATTATGAAACAGTTCCCTGATCCTGACCAAAGGTGAAAACAGTAATAAAACTACATTTTGAGGCCAGCGAAGCTAAAAACTGTTCTCCGGTGATTCAAGATGGGGCAGGAGCAGTCCAAGTGACTACTTAACCTCCTTAAATGCCCTGTATAATCATGACAAAAGCTGCATATAATAAGCCTTGACAGAGGTCACAACAGTGATTAGAAAAACTAAGATCCATGGGCTGGAGAGATGGCCTAGAGGTTAAGAGCGCTGATCGCTCTTGCAGAGGATCCGGGTTCGATCCCCAGCACCCACATGGCGGTCCAGAACCATCTGAAACTCCAATTCCAGGAGAACTCCAGTTCCAGGGGAATCCGACACCCACTTCTGACCTCCACGGCATTGCACGACACAGGTACACAAACTTGCATGCAGACAGTACATTCATACACATACAGAAATAAATAAAATTAATAAAAAAATTAAAAAAACAAGCAAAAGAAAATACATTTAAAAAAAGAAAAACTAAGATCCAACTATATGCAATGAAATTAATTTTTTTCAAATAAACAAGACATGTGACATGATTTTATTTACATATAGTTAAAAAACAGATTAAAACTCTCTATTTAGTGCAATTGATAAATAAATACCAAAGCAATGCATGAAAAACAGTAATGTATTCATGTAGTGCTTATTTCTCTCTTTCAGGGGGCAGGGTGGTAGTTGGAAGACTACCCAAGATGTAGGCTAGGCTGCTCTTGAATTCACTACATAGCTGAGGATAACCTTGAAGTCCTGTTGCTCTGGCCTCCAGCTCCCAAGTGCTGGGATTATAGGCGTGGACTACCATGCCTGGTTTATTTTGTATGAGGGATTGAATACAGGGCTTTGTGTGTGTTAAACAAGCATTGTATCAACTGAGACACATCTCCAGCCCAGAAGTGCTATTTCTTGATCTGAGGGGTACTTTTATCCGTGCTGCTTTATTACTAATTATTAAATTAATGCCTGTGCTTAAAACATTTTCTGTGGGCTGGAGAGATGGTTAAGAGCATCAGCGGTTAAGAGCGCTGACTGCTCTTGCAGAGGACCCGGGTTTGATCCCCAGCACCCACAGGGTAGCTGAGAACCATCTTTAACTCCAGTTCCAGGGGAATCTGACGCCCTCTTCTGACCTCTGAGGCATTGCACGACACGGGTGCACCAACCTACAAGCAGACAGTACACTCATACACATAAAAAATAATAAACAATTTTTAAAAACCACATTTTCTGTATATATGTTTTATTTCACAATTTTCAAAAGTTCAAAGCATTAAGGCCAGTAGATGCATTGGAGATAGGAAAAGAAAGTACTAAGAGCACAGGCTCAGAGATTACATAGTTTTATTTCAAATCTTGGTTCAACAATTTATGAACTAAGTGACTGTCTTTTTTTGTGGGTATGTGGTACTGGAGAGTTGAACTCAGGGCCTGAAGTATGCTCAGCAGGCAGTCTGTTGCTGAGCTACATCATCAGGCTAAACTCCATGTTTTTAAAACTTTTTTTTAATTTACTTATGTTTATGAATGTACTGACTGCATGTAGGTTTGTGCACCCGTGTCATGCAATGCTGTGGAGGTCAGAAGAGGGCATCGGATTCCCCTGGAACTGGAGTTAAAGATGGTTCTCAGCCACCATGTAGGTGCTGGGGATCAAACCCGAGTCCTCTGCAAGAGCAGTTGGTGCTCTTAACTGCTAGGCCATCTCTCCAGCCCCAAAACTTTTTTAAAAATTACATTTATGCTGGTGTGATGGCACACACTTTTAATTCTAGCATGTGGGAGGCAGAGTTAGGTGGATCTCTGTGAGTTCAAGACCAGCCTGGTTTACATAGCAAGTTCTAGGCCAGCTGGGGCTACAGGGAGCCCTATTTCAAAAAGAACACCTCCAAAATTACTATATTTATTTATTTATTTATTTATTTATTTAATTATTTATAGTGGGAGGGGAGTGGAGCATGCTATAGCATGTATGTGGAGATCAGAGGACAACCTACAGGAGTCGTTTCTTTTCCTCTACCATGTGGCTTCCAAAGATTGGAGTCTGGTCACAAGTCTTGTCAGCAAGTGCCTTTACTTACTAAGCCATCTTGCTGGCCCAGAAATGAATGTCTTTTTTGTTTTTTAATATTTATTTATTTAAAAAATATTTATTTATTTAGTGTGTGTGTGTCTGTGTGTGTGTGTCTGTGTGTGTGATGTAGGGAGGTGGATGCTTGGGGAGGCTAGAATAATCACTGGATCCCTTGGAGCTAGAGTTATAGGTTATGACCCCCGGCATGGATGGGAGGAACCAAATTTGGGTGCTCTGGAAGAGCAGAAAGTGCTTCCCAATTGCTAAGCCATCTCTCCAGCCACCCCAAACCCCCATAAAAAAATCTAGAACTGTATGTTTTTAGGGAAATTGTTTTACTGTCAATGCAGCACCTGCTAAAAATTGTGAAATTGTGGAGGACACTATGGTAACAGAACTAAATAGGAATGCTGCCTTCATGAAGCTTCAGTTTGAAACAGAAGCAGACATTAATCAAAGAATCAAAATATATTTAAAATTTTAATTGTGATAGGTATTATAAAAACTCATCATATGAATAAGAACATATTGATTTGATCTATTCAGGGAGATCAAGAAGTTTCTCAGGGCTGAAGATACGGCTCAGTGGTAGAACACTTGCCTGGCATGTTTCAGAAATCTGGGTTCAATTTCGAACATCACCAGAAAAGGAGGAAGAGGGGGATGATAAAAGAAAAGCTTCTCTGAAAAGTGACCAGCATGTCAAGGTCTAGCTATCATTAACTGCTAGCCCTATAAAGGGGACCACAAGGAATGTCCCAGGCAAGAGGAAACAAACAGTACGCACCGAAAGGATCCTGCATTCTGTGCCAGCACAGGGGAAAGACCTACGCAGTGTGGCACTAACATAGGCTGTCACAGCAGGTCTGCTACATATATATGAACCTTCACAGTTACCTGGCCAACACTAAAAGTTAGGACTGAGGACCAGCAGGATGGCTCAGTGGGTAAAGGTGCCTGCCACCAAGCCAAGCAACCTACGTTTAATCCAGAGGACCACATGGTAAAAGGAGAGAACTGACTCATATGCGTATTATGGCATGGATCCCCCCCCCACACACACAGACACAGACACACGATAAGTAAATGTGTAAATATAAAACAATGTTTTTAAAGAAGGACTGAAATTTGAGCCATAAACCAACTTTGGGGAGCTAGGATTTTACAGGGAATCTACCTAGAAGTAGATGTGCCATTTGATAATTCCCACTAAGGTGCCGCCATTGAGGCTAGCGGTGGCCTTGGGTCACTGCATTAGTCCTTGAATCACAGAAACATCAAGTCCTGGGAGAAGAATACATTAAGAGTTTAAGGTGGGGGCTAGAGAGATGGTGTAGTGGTTAAGAGTATTTGCTGCTCTTGTGAAAAACCCTTGGTCAGTATCCAGTTCCCATATGGTGGCTAACAACCATCCTCAATACATGGTGCACTTATATACATGCATACATGCAGGCAAAACACTCAGATACACAAAGTAAAAATAAATATGTATATTTTAAAAAGACACTATGTGGACTGTGTGGACTGTGGGTAGTGGCCAAGTAGAAACCCCGATTTAATGACAGTATTTCCCTTGCTCAGGATGATACTCTTGCTCCATTCCCACAGACCCTCTTTCCTCCAAAGCTGTTTTTTCTGGTGTCTCAGCTTAACTTTAGGTGGGGCTGAGGGTGAAACTCTGTTTTTCCTCTGGAGGACATGAGTCAGTGAACAATGAAGTTCCACTTAATCACTACCCCAAAATATGGTTCTTAAAAATCAGGAGCTAGAAAACCAAGGAAATGATTAATACAAAGTCAGGACAGTGAGTTTTGAGCAGGATGGGGTAGATGACGGCAAGGCCTGCTGTGGATGGGAGAGCTAAGTGTTTTCTGGAGTTTGACAGGACTGTATTTCTTGACCTCCGTGGTAGCTGCATTAGTTCTTTTTTTATTATTCACAATTTTATTTACTTTTCTAAATATATATATATATATATATATATTACATTTCACAATTACAAAACAGCTAAAAATATAAACTATAAAAAGTTCTTGGCCAGGCATGATGATGTACGCCTTTAATTCCAGCACTCAGGAGGCAGAGGCAGGTGGAGCTCAGTGAGTTCAAGGCCAGCCTGGTCTACAGAGCGAGTGCCAGGCCAGCAGGAACTAAAGGGAGACCCTGTGTCAAAAAGAATCCCCCCCAAAATTCTTAATTTGAGAAAAACTGACCAGATTTGTATTATTAAAAGGTGACTTGGAGAACCAGCTATAATGACATACACCTTTAATCCCAGCACTCAGAAGGTGGATCTCTGAGTTTGTGGCCAGCCTGGGCTATGTAGAGAATTCCAGGCCAACCAGGGTTACATAATGAGACCCTGAAGAAAGAAAGAAAGAAAGAAAGAAAGAAAGAAAGAAAGAAAGAAAGAAAGAAAGAAAGAAAGAAAGAAAGAAAGAAGAAAGAAAGAAGAAAGAAAGAGCAAGCTGGGCGTGGTGGCACACACCTTTAATCCTAGCACTTGGGAGGCAGAGGCAGGCGGATCTTTGTGAGTTCAAGGCCAACCTGGTCTACAGAGTGAGTTCCAGGACAGCTGGGGCTACAGGGAGACCCTGTCTCGAATGAAGAAAGAAAGAAAGAAAGAAAGAAAGAAAGAAAGAAAGAAAGAAAGAAAGAAAGAAAGAAAGAAAGAAAGAAAGAAAGAAAGAAAGAAAGAGAGAGAGAGAAAGAGAAAGAAAGGAAAGAAAGAAAAAGAAAGAAAGAAAGGAAAGAAAGAAAAAGAAAGAAAGAAAGGAAAGAAAGAAAGAAAGAGAAAAAAAGAAAGAAAAGAAAAAAATCACTCAGGTGTTGAATAGAAAATTGAAGGTAGGACAAGGCTAGAAGAGAAGAAACCAGTTAGGAGGTAGCTGCCATAATTTGGTGAGCCATTATAATGACCTGAGCTACAAAGGGCTCAAATACTAGAACTGTAGACTGTTCTGTTTTGAAAATGACAACCAAAGTAAGACAGACACTGGCACAGAACCCTCTCAGTTCACTTTTCCTCTCTAAAACTTTGTGAACTGGGCTCAAGAACTGCAGTCCAGAGGTAAGCACATGCCCAAATAGATACACAGGCAACTTGACTTGGTGTCAAGTCTGCCGTGAGGATGTAGGCTGACTGACCAGTGGCAGTAAGAACACATTTTTATGACACCACGATATTACCCAAGTTGAGCTGGCATAGTATCCTGGCATCAGAGTTGAACTATTACATGATAGCTTATCATAACATCTAGTTATCACTTGTCACTGAACATTTCATGGAGAGTTTCCACATTTACTATCTGGTACTAGATAGTTACCTCTGGAAGGCAAAGACTTTTGTTCATTTTGTTCACAACTGTATCCTCAGTGTGAAAAAACAAACTCGGTATGTCATTATGTGCTCAATAAATATTACTGTATGTGTGCTCAATAAATGCTACTGTATGACTCCTTTTTTTGAGACAAGGTTCCCCTAAGTTACCATGTTAGCCTCAAAGTCATGATTCACCCACCTTAACCTTCCAAGTAATTGGGACTCCAGGCACATACCATGGTGCCTAGTTCACATATAATTATTATAATTATTACTATCTAATTATCACAATAATCCTGTGAGGACAGATAAGACATAAATTATTATCGTCATTTTGTAAGTTAGGCAACAAAGACTTGGGGAAATTAAGGAATATTTAAATATTTGATAATTTAGCAGATGACAAAATTCAGTTTTCATTTTTCTCATTTTACAGATGAAGAGCTGAGGATTAACATTCGTACAGTTCTGAAACACCAGCTAGAGCACACAGCAGGTGTATCAGACCTCATGTGTCATCTGATGTGCCAGGTTCTAAGGTGACTATGGCTTTCCCAGCTTTGACTGCATCAGTAACCATGTTCCCTCAGGAGACACCGTGTTTCTCTGGATTCCCAAGTCCGCCTGAGGCTACCTTGTACTCACATTTCTCTCCCTGTTTCTTACTTGTCTCTCTATTCCCAGCCCTACACAGTCTACTCTCCAAGCAATAGAAGCTAGAAAACTGTTCCTGGGGAAAACTCCACTTGTTCTAATACTTCTTACAAAGGAAAAAGGAAAAAAAAAGTGGCAAAGGGTAGTTTTGGTACTTTTCAAAAACCTCTGTCATCCAAATGGTATCTCATAGAGGCTGAAAATATAATGTTACATGAAAAGTTCATCATAGTATCTTTCTTCTCAGTATTAATTAAAATTAGTCATTTGAAGCATAAATCATATTGAAAATACTCAGATGCTCATTTAGTTTTAGCATTGATACATATGTGTATACCTTCTGTTGAATTCTTTGTTAAACTCAAAACAACCAGCAAACAGAACATTAAAAGCAGCATTTTTTTTTTCTGAATACTGAATATAAACAACTTAGAAAAGATAGTTTTCGGTTGTCTCCCTCCCTTCTTTGCTTTCATGCTCTGATATTCACTTTATCCCTATATAACAGTCTAGTCTGGGAAAGTTGGGTACAATAGAGAGTTAAATACTATATGTAACTAGTCTTAGAGTGTCACACAGAACTCACCAGAAATTCATTGGCAAACTCCTTGTTAATTTTCTTGCGTTGAGCCTCATTCAGTAACTGCCGCAGAATTTCTCTTTGGTCCATGTTGCAGAGCTAGAGAAAGAGTCTCCGTGAGGGAGGGCATGTCAAGTGTGTGTCATGGCTGAGATACAGCCAAGAAGCCACCACTGCTGCCTGAGCACAGCATGCTGAAGCCTGTGGTTTACTGACTTCATCACAAGCCCTAGAGGAAATTAGTATGAAACCAGCCTCTGTGGTCACACAACAAAGCCATCATCTCCCTCCAGGGCCCTAGCGCCTCCCTTCTCAACAAAGAAACTTGGTTACAGTTCAAGTTTTAACAAACAGGCTAACCAGAATATAAAATGTGGTCTGTTTAGTTCTGAGACTGTTCCACCCTGTCACCTTTGCAACATTCACCTTTCTTTTTGTTTCTCAGAGAAAAGGCAGAATTATAGCTGTAAGGGTAAGTTCAGTCTCTCCACATTTCCCTGATGAGTGGAAAAGTCTTGTTGACATCTGTTGCCTCACAACCCAAATGAACTCTGCAGGAAAGGAGGCAGACACTGGAGTTACCTATCTCCTACCTGGGCTGTTCTCCCAAAGGTCTCTTGAAAACATGATTAATGGGAAGTTTCTGGTCATTAGAAAGGTATTTAGTCAGGAGGCAGAGGCAGGCAGATCTTTGTGAGTTCAAGGCCAGCCTGGTCTACAGAGTGAGTTCCAGGACAGCTAGTGCTACAGGGAGACCCTGTCTCGAAAAGACCAAAAAAAAAAAGAAAAAAGAATATCATTTTATAAGTTTCCAGCAGTTGGCAAACTTTTTGAAACTTTTTTGAGTCAAGAATTCCATACAATGTGCTTTGATCATATTCCACCTTCCTCCCCCATTTCCACACTCACCTTTTCATGACCCCCCAACTTCATGATCTTTGTTAGGATATGAAAAACCCCATTCATCTAATACAACACATCTGAATTGGGTGCCAAGGAACATCTATCTCATTAGAATGTCAGTGATCTATAATTCTTGTGCACAGATGGACCAAAGTAAGGGCCCACTCCCTTTCATTTGTATGTGGTTGGGGTAAAACTACACTCAAGTTTCTTGGAATGGAGGTTCCCCGTTTGTTTTCTGTTTCTCTTACACATTACTCAGGATTGTCAAGTAGAGATTTCTCTTTCCATAAGCAATCAGAGACGCTTGGAATTTTTCATCAAAATCAGTTGTTTGTGGCTCAAGTACAAGCAGGTTATACTTGGTTGTTTCTAGACTTCACTCAATATAACACAGCCCAGTGTGGTTCAAGGTATTCTCTGATGGGCTGACTCCCCAGAGGGTTTTACTGTGGGTAAAAGAGGAAGCTAGGTCCTCACAGCTGGCAACAGTGGACTAGAAAGCCTTCAATCCAAGATCTTCTGAATGGTAGTTGAGAAGGTTCACAGCTTCATACCACAGCTTTACACACATGTCCTCTACTTAATTTTCTGTCGTCTGCAGATTTCTCAGGTTGCTATTGCTCTTACAGACTGAAGCCAAGTCTTGATAGCCAGNGAAAGGACCAAGAAAAGAAAAGAAAGAAAGAAATAGAAAAGAAGAAAGAAATGACAAGAAAGAAAAGACAGAAAGAAAAGAAATAAGAAAGAAAAGAAAGAAAGAAAGAAAGACGAAAAGAAAGAAAGAAAGAAAGAAAGAAAAGAAAGAGACAGAAAGAAAGAGAGACAGAGAGACAGAGGAAGAAAGGATAAAGAAAAACGAAAGAGAAAGAACAGGAAAGCAAGAAAAGAAAAAAGAAACAAGGGAAACAGAAAGGAAGAAAGAAAGCAGAAGAAAGAAAAAAGGAAAAAAAAAGAAAAGAAAGAAAAGAAAAAAACACTCCGGTGTTGAATAGAAACTTGAAGGTAGGACAAGGCTAGAAGAGAAGAAACCAGTTAGGAGGTAGCTGCCATAATTTGGTGAGCCATTATAATGACCTGAGCTACAAAGGGCTCAAATACTAGAACTGTAGACTGTTCTGTTTTGAAAATGACAACCAAAGTAAGACAGACACTGGCACAGAACCCTCTCAGTTCACTTTTCCTCTCTAAAACTTTGTGAACTGGGCTCAAGAACTGCAGTCCAGAGGTAAGCACATGCCCAAATAGATACACAGGCAACTTGACTTGGTGTCAAGTCTGCCGTGAGGATGTAGGCTGACTGACCAGTGGCAGTAAGAACACATTTTTATGACACCACGATATTACCCAAGTTGAGCTGGCATAGTATCCTGGCATCAGAGTTGAACTATTACATGATAGCTTATCATAACATCTAGTTATCACTTGTCACTGAACATTTCATGGAGAGTTTCCACATTTACTATCTGGTACTAGATAGTTACCTCTGGAAGGCAAAGACTTTTGTTCATTTTGTTCACAACTGTATCCTCAGTGTGAAAAAACAAACTCGGTATGTCATTATGTGCTCAATAAATATTACTGTATGTGTGCTCAATAAAATGTATGTAATTGACTCCTTTTTTGAGACACGGTCTCCCCTAATTACCATGTTAGCCTCAAAAGTCATGACTTCACCCACCTTAACCTTCCATAGTACTTGGGACTCCCGGCACACTACCATGGTGCCTTAGTCACTATAAGTATTATAATATTACATCTAATTAATCACAATAATCTGCTGAGGGACAGATCTAAGACATAATATTATAATCGTCATTTGTGTAAGTTAGGCAAAACAAAGACTTGGGGAAATTAAGAAATTTAAAATTATTTGATACATTTAGCAGCATGACAACAATTCAGGTTTTTATTTTCCCCTATTTTCTTCATTTTACAGACTGAAGAAGCTGAGGATTAACATTCGTACAGTTTCTGAAACACCATGCTAGAGCACACAGCAAGGTGTATCAGACCTCATGTGTCATCTTGAATGTGCCAGGTTTCTAAGGTGACTATGGCTTTCCCCAGCTTTGACTGCATCATGTAACCATGATTCCCTCAGGAGACACCGTGTTTCTCTGGATTCCCAAGTCCGCCTGAGGCTACCTTGTACTCACATTTCTCTCCCTGTTTCTTACTTGTCTCTCTATTCCCAGCCCTACACAGTCTACTCTCCAAGCAATAGAAGCTAGAAAACTGTTCCTGGGGAAAACTCCACTTGTTCTAATACTTCTTACAAAGGAAAAAGGAAAAAAAAAAGTGGCAAAGGGTAGTTTGGTATTTCAACAACCTCTGTCATCCAAATGGTATCTCATAGAGGCTGAAAATATAATGTTACATGAAAAGTTCATCATAGTATCTTTCTTCTCAGTATTAATTAAAATTAGTCATTTGAAGCATAAATCATATTGAAAATACTCAGATGCTCATTTAGTTTTAGCATTGATACATATGTGTATACCTTCTGTTGAATTCTTTGTTAAACTCAAAACAACCAGCAAACAGAACATTAAAAGCAGCATTTTTTTTTTCTGAATACTGAATATAAACAACTTAGAAAAGATAGTTTTCGGTTGTCTCCCTCCCTTCTTTGCTTTCATGCTCTGATATTCACTTTATCCCTATATAACAGTCTAGTCTGGGAAAGTTGGGTACAATAGAGAGTTAAATACTATATGTAACTAGTCTTAGAGTGTCACACAGAACTCACCAGAAATTCATTGGCAAACTCCTTGTTAATTTTCTTGCGTTGAGCCTCATTCAGTAACTGCCGCAGAATTTCTCTTTGGTCCATGTTGCAGAGCTAGAGAAAGAGTCTCCGTGAGGGAGGGCATGTCAAGTGTGTGTCATGGCTGAGATACAGCCAAGAAGCCACCACTGCTGCCTGAGCACAGCATGCTGAAGCCTGTGGTTTACTGACTTCATCACAAGCCCTAGAGGAAATTAGTATGAAACCAGCCTCTGTGGTCACACAACAAAGCCATCATCTCCCTCCAGGGCCCTAGCGCCTCCCTTCTCAACAAAGAAACTTGGTTACAGTTCAAGTTTTAACAAACAGGCTAACCAGAATATAAAATGTGGTCTGTTTAGTTCTGAGACTGTTCCACCCTGTCACCTTTGCAACATTCACCTTTCTTTTTGTTTCTCAGAGAAAAGGCAGAATTATAGCTGTAAGGGTAAGTTCAGTCTCTCCACATTTCCCTGATGAGTGGAAACAGTCTTGTTGACATCTGTTGCTCACAACCAAATGAACTCTGCAGGAAAGGCAGGGCAGACACTGGAGTTACCTATCTCCTACCTGGGCTGTTCTCCCAAAGGTCTCTTGAAAACATGATTAATGGGAAGTTTCTGGTCATTAGAAAGGTATTTAGTCAGGAGGCCAGAGGAAGCAAGATCTTTGTGAGTTCAAGGCCAGCCTGGTTAGACACATGCAGTTGAGTTCCAGGAAGCTCAGTAGCTAAGGAGACCCTTTTCGACAAAGACCAAAAAAAATAAAAAAGAAAAGTCATTTTTTACTTCAAAATGGTTAAGCCTCACATATAGACCTCAAATTTTCTTTTGGAGGAAGCGAAGTCAACTGTCTCTAACAGTCTGTCTCAGGGCTGGGGAAGTGCTGCCCCCCATTAAGGGAAGTGTAGATTTCTATAACTCTTCAAACCTCCAGTAGCTTTTCATCTTTACTTGGTTCTGAATATAAACACCAAAAGTGCTGGTCTATGTAGGATCAGAAGCACCTGGTAGGCAGTTAGCACAATATTCCCAGAATGCACTGCTGGTAAATAGTGAAAGAACAAAAAGAAACTAAAATCTGCCTTGCTGACAGCAGTATAAATTGTAGGTCAGAAAGCCTGGAGAGAATTGGGTACAGTGGTGCACATCTGGAGTCCCACCTACTCAGGAGTATCCTTTAGTGGGAGGATTACTTGAGCCTAGCAGCCAGGAGAAAAGTGGAGGAGGAGAGAGAGAGACGAGAGAGCGATGGAGAGGGAGGGAGAGAGTGAGAGAGAGAGAGGACGGAGAGACGAGCGAGAAGAAGAGAGCAGAGAGAGCAGAGAACAGAGACAGGAGAGACTGGGCATGGTATTGGTGGTGCACATCTTGACTCCTGTACTTGCAAGGCAGAGAGGAGGCAGATAGGATCTCTGTGAGTTCAGGCCACCAGCGGGACAAGTGGGACCCTGTCTCAAAAAACCAAACCAAACAAAACAAAAATAATAAACCAAAAAATGCAGCCGCACCTGGTGGCAAACGCTTTAATCCTAGCCCTTGCGGAGGCAGAGGCAGGCCGATCTTTGTGAGGTCAAGAGGCCAAAAAAAAAAAGTTGGTACAAGTGAGTTCCAGGCCAGCTGGGGGCTAAGGAGGGAGCCCCTGTCTCGAAAACAAAAAGACCAAAAAAAAAAAAAAAAAAAAAATGGCAAGAAAGAAAGCCTGAAGAACTGGTTGTAGAGAAGACATTTTGATGTTTTTATTCTACAACCAATGTCTTGGAAATGATCCTGTTTGAGGAAGCCATCCCATATCATGGCTGTGAGAATACCCCAAATGAATATATTATCTTTGAAGGAGGAAGTTCAACGAATAATATGTTAACAAAATTAATCTGAAGAAATCTGGTTGATGGGTAGTTTGGACTTCCTCTATTTAAGGCATTAGCAATTCTTTCTGGTTTCACATTATTCAAATTCCCTTCAAGAAATCATGATCCCGAACAGTAAAGACACTGCATCTTCTCTATGAAGCCCTGGGTTGTGAGCAACTTAATGTTCCAAATAATCTCAATTCTAGTTTATATAAGTTTAAAATATATATTTATATATATATTTAAAAATATATATAATTCTCTTTTTTTTTATTTTATTTATTTCTGTATGTGTATGAATGTACTGTCTGCATGCTGGTTTGTGCACCTGTGTCGTACAATGCCGTGGAGGTCAGAAGTGGGTGTCAGATTCCCCTGGAACTGGAGTTCTCCTGGAATTGGAGTTTCAGATGGTTCTCAGCTGCCATGTGGGTACTGGGGATCAAACCCGGGTCCTCTGTAAGAGCAGTTGGCGCTCTTAACCACTAGGCCATCTCTCCAGCCCTTTGGTATTTTTTTTTGAGACAAGTTCTCCCTTTTAGTCTCAGCTGGCCTGGAGCTCACTCTGTAGACCGGGCTGGCCTTGAACTCACAAAGATCCGCCTGCCTCTGTTCCCAAGTGCTAGGATTAAAGGCATGTGCCACCACACCTGACTGAGTCATAATTCTTTAGCAATATTTCTTGGGACTAAGACAATATCTCTCATATTTTACCTATCTAGCATTAAAGGAAAATTTCATGCTACTCTAAATAATGCAATATTTGACTATTTTAAAACAAATTAGGAAATCTATTTTAAAAATTCAAAATTCTTCTGGGCATGGTGGTACATACTTTTAATACCAGCACTCAGGTGGCTGAGGCAGGAAAATTGATACAATGTAGCCAACCTGGGCTACATACCAAGACCCTGTCTCAAAAATAAAATATTTTTTAAATCCCAAGTTCACAATAAATAAAGCCACATAAAATTATGGAAGTAATTTAATGAAGCCATACTCAAAAGGATAAGCATTATGTTTTCTCATATGTGGAACCTAGGTTTAAATTTGTATTTCTCTGTATGTGGTCATGAATGTAGAAAAGGGACCATGAGAAGGGAGGAAGATATTTTTTCATGTTTTAGTAGCATTTGGTAATTATTCATAATGGGTTCATGATATTTTCACAATGTACCTAGTGTATTTTGACCATATTCTCTGCCCTCTTGTCCCCCTCCCCCTCCTGCTAATCCCCTTCCTCTTCCTAACTAGCCCCCTTCTATTTTTTCATGCCTTTTTTTTTTTTTTAGCCTCATTAGGGTTGTTTACAGGACCATGGGGAAGAAGCACAGGCATCTTACTAGTGGTTTCACCGCTAGAAGAAAATGTCTTTCCCCTCCCCATGAACAATTGACTGCCTATCAAT
This sequence comes from Rhizomys pruinosus, assembly GCA_009823505.1. Classification (NCBI taxonomy): domain Eukaryota; kingdom Metazoa; phylum Chordata; class Mammalia; order Rodentia; family Spalacidae; genus Rhizomys; species Rhizomys pruinosus. Next base: position 1,568,462 of record VZQC01003433.1, on the reverse strand, counting down.
CTTTAGGGAGGGATGAGGCCACCACCAACCCTTCCCCCTCCCATGACAGAGTGCTGGTATACTCAGTGCAGGTAATATCAAGCTGCTGGGAGCTCAAGAGTACAGCAGCCAAGTCATGCATTCCACAGCTTCACGCTTCCCTACTTCCTCTGGCTCTTACATTATTTCTGCCCCTTCTTTGGAGATGTTCCTTGTGTCTTGCAGGGGGTGAAATAGATATCCCGTTTATGACTCCGCATTAAAGTAATTTATTCTAATACTTTGACAGTTATGAGTCTCTGCTGTCACTACTGATCACTGGAAAAAGAAACTTCTCTAAAACTGAAAGTAGTACTTACCTAAGAGTATAAATGTAGTTATCGAGAAGGCAATTTTGACAGGTATATCATGTCTATTTTGCAAAACCACAGCAGTACCTTCCCTACTAGGGCCTATGACTTCCCCAGCCACAGATTTTGACTGAGTTTACAATATCGGATGCAAATTCACTTCTATGGGCATCAAATGCAATCAGAAAGTAGTTGGTTACTCCCATAAGAAATCTGTCACTTTTGCAGCGGTGGGCTTGTCTTTCTTGGCTGGCAGTGTCACTGCACATAGAATCCACAGCTAAGTAATACTGTTGATGACAATTCTGCCTGAGCAGCCTTCCAGCACTATGAGCTTTGGTCAACAGGAAGGAAGCGTTCATCCTGATTCCAGAATGATTTCCCTATATCCTGTAACCAAGGCATGTGGCATCTTCAACAGAAAGGTCTTACCATCCAGTTCTGGTGGGCAGCCAGCATAACCAGTAGCAGTGGAGATTTCCTGTATTTTTTATCTGAGGTAGGTATCAGAGGCCTCCTTGACCAGCAACTCATAGGGAGGTAGCCTACCTCCAGCATTGGGATTTTCATTTAATAGTATCCACCCAGGTAGGTATCTCTATTCAAATTCTTTGTTTTTTTCCTATTAAATTAATTAATTTAATAGAAAAAATGGTCTTTTTGAGACATGATCTCCCATAGCCCCAGCTGACCAGAAACTTGCTATATAGACCAGGCTAACCTTGAACTCACAGAGATCCACTTGCCTCTGCCTCCCAAGTGCTCAGATTAAAGGCGTGCACCACCTCACCCAGCTGTTTTATTTTTTTATTAACTTGTCAAGTATTATATTTCCTTATGACTTTGTAATACATTGCTAGTTTTATTTGACTTTTCCCCTATTCTTTTCCTTCATCTTCCTGCTCTCTGCATCTCTGTTTAAACCTTTCCAAAACTAATATTTCTTTTACTTTTTTTATCACATGAATTCCACTCCTTCCCTCTCCCTAAAAAATCATTTTCCCCTTCATGGTCCCTTTCAAGTTTCCTGGCCTCTACACTCACTCACTCCCACATAAATGTACATATATAAAAAGATAAAAAGTAGGATCTGCATATGACAAAGAGCATACAGTGTTTGTCTTCTGAGTCTGAATTTACTTTTTTTTTACCTCATTTACTTTTTTCATTTATTTTTTATGTTTGTAAATATATTTTTATGAATGTACTGTCTGCATGTAGGTTTGTGCACCGTTGTCATATGCAATGCTGTGGAGGTCAGAAGAGGGTGTCACATTCCCCTGAAACTGGAGTTAAAGATGGTTCTCAGCCACCATGTGGGTGCTGGGGATCAAACCCGGGTCCTCTACAAGAGCAGTTGGCACTCTTAACTGCTAGGCCATCTCTCCAACCCTGATGAATTACCTCATTTAATATAATATTTTCCAGTTTCATCCGTTTTCTAGGGAATTTTATAATTTCATTTTTTTTTTTTTTTTTGGTCTTTTTGAGACGGGGTCTCCCTGTAGCCCCAGCTGTCCTGGAACTCACTCTGTAGACCAGGCTGGCCTTGAACTCGCAAAGATCTGCCTGCCTCTGCCTCCCAAGTGCTAGGATTAAAGGCGTGCGCCACCACGCCCAGCTCATTTTTCTTTATGGCTGAATAAAATTCTACTGTGTATGTGCCACATTTTCACTATCCATTCATCAGTGGATCTCCTGGGCTGATTCCTTTCTTTTCTGTTGTGAAAACAGCTTCAGTAATTGTGGATGCTCAAGCATCTCTGTGACAGGATCTAGAGTCATTTGGGTATGTGCCCAGGAGTAGTAGAGATGGAAGTTCTATTTTTAATTTTTTTTATTTTTTTTGTATGTGTATGAATGTACTGTCTGCATGTAGGTTTGTGCACCTGTGTCGTGCAATGCTGAGGAGGTCAGAAGAGGGCGTCGGACTCCCCTGGAACTGGAGTCAAAGATGATTTTCAACCACCATGTGGATGCTAGGGATCGAACCCGGGTCCTCTGCAAGAGCAGTTGGAGCTCTTAACTGCTAGGCCATCACTCCAGCCCCTATTTTTAATTTTTTGAGAAACCTCCACACTGATTTCATAATGGTTGCAGTTTACACTTCTACCAACAGTGGATAACAAAGTTCACCTGTCCCCACATCCTTATCAGCATTTCTTTTCTTTTCCTTTTTTTTTTTTTT
>VZQC01003433.1:1502978-1547693 GCA_009823505.1 Rhizomys pruinosus | reverse complement strand
TCCTAAAAAAAAACAAAAAAAAAAAAAAAAAAAAAGTCGTTTTTAATATCTTTGAGCTTAAGCCCCATCAACAACTGGTTTTTATAGAAAGAATACTATAACAGAGTTGAAAGTGCTGTTTCACTTTAGAGCAGAGATAGCAAATTTTTTCTACAAAAGGGTAGTTAGTAAATATTTTGGACCTTTGGGCCATATGGTCTATAACTATTTTTATTTTTTTTAGAAGTGGGAAGATTTTATTGCGTACATTTTTTTCCCTGTTGAGATTTGGTTTTACTCCTAATGACTTTCTCATTCTTGTAAAATTAAGGCTTTTCTCCTGTGTGCATCCTCTGGTGCCAGATGAGGTGTCCCTTCTGTGTAAAGCCCCTCCCACACTCCCTACAAACATAGGGCTTCTCCCCAGTGTGCGTCCTCTGGTGCTGGATGAGGACTCCCTTCCATGTAAAGCCCCTCCCACACTCCCTACAAACATAGGGCTTCTCCCCAGTGTGTGTCCTCTGGTTCTGGATGAGGTGTCCCTAACGTGTAAACCCCCCCCCCCACTCCCTACAAACATAGGGCTTCTCCCCAGTGTGCCTCCTCTGGTGCCGGATGAGGACTTCCTTCCATGTAAAGCCCCTCTCACATTCCCTACAAACAGGGCTTCTCCCCTGTGTGTGTCCTCTGGTGCAGGATGAGGTGTCCCTTCCGTGTAAAGCCCCTCCCACACTCCCTACAATCATAGGCTTCTCCCCTGTGTGTGTCCTCTGGTGCCTGATGAGGTGTCCCTTCTTTGTAAAGCCCCTCCCGCACTCCCTACAAACAAAGGGCTTCTCCCGTGTGTGTGTGTGTGTGTGTGTGTGTGTGTGTGTGTGTGTGTCCTCTGGTGCAGGATGAGGACTTCCTACTGTGTAAAGCCCCTCCCACACTCCCTACAAACATAGAGCTTCTCCCCTGTGTGTGTCCTCTGGTACACACTGACATTTGACTTATCAACTATTTTTTTAAGAGTTTTTTTTTTTAATTTTTAAAATTTATTTCTGTATGTGTATGAATGTACTGTCTGCATGCAGGTGTGTGCACCCATGTTGTGCAATGCCGCAGAGGTCAGAAGAGGGTGTCGGGTTCCCCTGGAACTGGAGTTCTCCTGGTATTGGAGTTTCAGACGGTTCTCAGCCGCCATGTGGGTGCTGGGGAATGAACCAGCTACAAACAAAATGCATGCAAGTGAGTACTGCTACATTCCAGTAAAAATGTATTTAAAAAAAGAAAAGGCTGCAGAGATGGCGCAGTGGGTGTTTGCTGTAAAAGCAAGAGGACCTGGGTTCAAATCCCAAGAACCCATCTAAAAGCCAGTAAGTGCCTTTAACCCCACCACTGGGGGAGAAAGATAGGTGATCCTTGGAGCTTGCTGGCTGGCCAGCCTAGCGGAATCCAAAATTGCTTCAGGTTCAGTGAAACCCTGTCTCAAAAAATAAGGTAGACAGTGATAGAAGATACTCAAAGTCCTCCTTTGACCTCCATTTGCATAAACAGGAGCACACACACCTGTATACACTGTGTGCATACACCACAAACGTATCAAATATGATAGTGAGACAATTTACCCTGTGGTATGTAATGTGTCAATTCCTGCTCTAAAGTGATGGCTCTCAAACTGTATGCATGAGAATCACCTGTAGAGTTGAAAGTACAGGTTTTGGGCTGGAGAGATGGCCTAGCGGTTAAGAGCGCCAACTGCTCTTGCAGAGGACCGTGTTCGATCCCCAGCACCCACATGGCGGCTAAGAGCCGTCTGTAACTCCAATTCCAGGAGAACTCCAGTTCCAGGGGGAATCCGAGACCCTCTTCTGACCTCTGCAGCATTGTACTACACGGGTGCACAAACGTACATGCAGACAGTACACTCATACACATACAAAAATAAATAAAATAAAATAAAAAAAAGATAATATAGGTTTCTTTTCTTTTCTTTCTTTTTTTTTCTTCTTCTTTTTTTTTTTTTTTTTGTCTTTTCGAGACAGGGTCTCCCTGTAGTCCCAGCTGTCCTGGAACTCACTCTGTAGACCGGGCTGGCCTTGAACTTACAAAGATCCGAAAATATAGGTTTCTAGGCCATAGCTACCCCTAGAAAACAGCCTATAGTGAGAGGGCCTGGAACTCAACAATTCAGCTAGGTCCACTAGTAAAATATGAACCATACTTTGGAAAGCTCTGTAGTATGCAAGTAGCATCAGTTAAGCTGGAGTGGCCCAACTGTCTTCCACATGGGGTGACACTTCCTAGTGACAGTAAAAATGCAGTAGCTGTTTCATTGCCCTTCAACATTTCTAGTAGGAGAGTAAATGAACAATCTGTTACTTTTGGCTTAAAACTCCCAAAGTAGGCCGGGCGTGGTGGCGCACGCCTTTAATCCTAGCACTTGGGAGGCAGAGACAGGTGGATCTTTGTGAGTTCAAGGCCAGCCTGGTCTACAGAGTGAGTTCCAGGACAGCTGGGGCTACAGGGAGACCCTGTCTCGAAAAGACCAAAACCAAAACCAAACAAAACAAAAACTCCCAAAGTGGATGACATAAATTCTTCCCAGGTGAAATTAACATAAATTGTATAAGTAGGTATGAAAGAAATCCATCACTTGAAGCAATAAGATTTTCCAACAACAACAACAACAAAAAAATGTATGCCTTTAGCTGGGCCTGGTGGCGCACGCCTTTAATCCTAGCACTTGGGAGGCAGAGGCAGGCGGATCTTTGTGAGTTCAAGGCCAGCCTGGTCTACATCATCAAGTTTCAGGCCAGCTATGGCTACAGGGAAACCTTGTCTCAAAAAACAAAACGAATAAACAAAAAAGGAGCAAAACCTGAAGGAAAAGTTCCCAGTGTGCTCTGTTGCTGCCAAAGCATCTCCAGCAAAGACTTATTTTGTTCCTTTGAATTTCACTAATAAGAAGTCATTACTGGTCTGGAGAGATGGCCTAGTGGTTAAGCATGCCAACTGCTCTTGCAGAGGACCCGGGTTCGATCCCCAGCACCCACATGGCAGCTGAGAACTGTCTGTAACTCCAATTCCAGAAGAACTCCGGTTCCAGGGGAATCCGGCGCCCTCTTCTGAGGCATTGCGCGACGCGGGTGCACAGACCTACATGCAGACAGTGCATTCATACACATAAGAATAAATAAAAAATAAAAAAATAAAGATTTGCCGGGCGTGGTGGTGCAAGCTTTTAATCCTAGCAGTTGGGAGGCAGAGGCAGGCAGATCTTTGTGAGTTCAAGGCCAGCCTGGTCTACAGAGTGAGTTCCAGGACAGCTGGGGCTACAGGGAGACCCTGTCTCAAAAAGACCAAAATAAATAAATAAATAAATAAATAAATAAATAAATAAATAAAAATAAAGATTTATTTAAAAAAAAAAGAAGTCATTACTTTGTGTCAGGAGGTCTTTTTATCAACAAATTCTTGTGAAAACTCACATAAAAACAGAAAATACGCTATCTCTGTAAGTTTCTAAGGGTTGCTCCAAACTTTACCAACCAGTAAAAAAATAACAATTAGCTAGGTTCATTGATGCCCAGGTGAAGAAAGTAGGTTTTGGTTTATTTCTTTGTTTTAATTGCCAGAAATCAGTCACATGATCTGTCAAAGAGGAAGTGCTATTCAGTCTGAAGAATAACTTCATTTCTTCAGCTCTCCAGATTTTCCTAAGAAGAACAATGAAAATATTAGTCAAAGGACAGTCTTTGGGAATAACATATAAACCTCCAGGGAGTAAGGACATCGCTTACTCTTTCTGTTGATCCTGGAAATGGAGAGGAGTGCTTTAGCATAGGATAAGATTGTGTACATGGATTACTAGGATAGTGGCTTAGAACGCCTCCCACACTTAGGGACAGGCTGATTTCTGCTAGGTAAAGATTATTCTTGGGGTTCCAGAAGTGGTTCAATGGGTAAATGCTTGCTGCAAGCATAAACATGAGGATCTGAGTTGCAATCTTTAAACCCAGGTAAAGCTGGGAGTGGGTAGGACACACGAGTAATTCCAACACCCCTACAGTGAGATGGGAGCAGAGACAAGGCCCCCAGAAGCCCGTGAGCCAGCCGGCCTCACATCGCAGTAGAGCGACCAAGAGCTGACTCAAATAAAATGAACAGCAAGGACTAACACCTCAAATTTCTCTGACCTCCACGTGCAAGCTGTAGAATAAACATCCCTAGCCCAGTGTGGTAGCACCTGCCTTTACTCCCAGCACTGGCAAGGCAGAGACAGAGGCAGAGGCAGAGGCAGAGGCAGGCAGATCCCAGTGAGTTTGAAGCCAGCCTGGTCTACATAAAGAGTTCTAGGCCAGCTGGGGCTAAAGGAAGAACTTGTCTCAAAAAAAGACAAAAAAGAATAAACATTCCTGCAGTCACACACAGGAACACACACACACACACACACACACACACAGAGCATACATATACACAAACATCAGACACAAACACATATATTCAAGATTATTTTAAACTTCCTTAACATATACCTGATGATATTGAAGGAAAACTTGAAAATATACTAGGGAACAGAGTAAAGCCAGGCTGAGAATAGATCTCTATCACAAATACATTACATAGCTGATTATGTAGTTTTACATAGTCAGTGGTCAGCATCTCAAACATCTTGATTCTTGTGTCCAACAGTCACAGGCTGAGCTAGTATCTTTTTCCATAGCAATTTACAAAAAGGTTCAGAATGCCCAGGTAATTAAAACCAAAACAAGCCGGGGATGGTGGTGCATGCCTTTAATCCTAGCACTTGGGAGGCAGAGGCAGGCGGATCTTTGTGAGTTCAAGGCCACCCTGGTCTACAGAGTGAATTGCAGGACAGCTGGGGCTACAGGGAGACCCTGTCTCAAAAAGACACACACACACACACACACACACACACACACACAAAACCAACAACAACAACAACAACAAACAAAACCAGCACAAAAGCCTAGCAAAGTGTGGGGCTGCAACATACCCATCCTCCCTGGCGCTGGATGAACTCTCGGATGGCTGGGTTCCCATTGATCATATCTGTCATGTTGTTGGTCACCTGGCGTGCCTTTTGAGGAACCATACGGGCCACATATTCAAGAAGTTTCACTGATACTGCCAGAAAGGCTCTTTCAAAAGCTAGGTTGGAATCCTGAGCACACCAGTCCCTGCTGAGAGACTGCACTGTGTCCTTGAGTACAGCTCCCACCTGCGGAGGGAGAAAGCTCCGTTAGCATCACTCAAAAAGTTTAGGGGGCTGCAAGTACAGGAGGAGTTTCTCAGGGAATGCAAGTGAACCATTTGCACTACTTGAGGTGCTGACAGGGGGCTGGGCTAAACCTTCTCATTTTGATATTTTGTTATTTTAATGAGTACTAGAAAAACATGTAAGTAGCCTATTGAGCTCAGATATAATTGCTTAGGATGGACAAAATATTTTGAAAGAAAAATATTAAGTACATGATAGTACAGTGAGAAAAACTGCAAGTAAAGGCATCTTTGACACATAAGAAAGGAGGCCAGTACTGGTCAAAGCAGAATGGCAAAGCCTAAACAAGATCAGAAGGGAATACACTTGGAAAGGTACCTATATATTAGGGTTTTTTTTTTTAACAAACAAACAAACAAACAAACAAACAAACATTTATTTATTTAGCATGTGGTATGTGCACGTTCAAGTGTGTATTAGAGGACAACTTACTAGAGTCACTTCTCTCCTTCTACCATATAGATCCCGGAGATGGAACTCAAGTTGTCGCAGCAGCAAGCACTTCTACCCACTGAGCCTCTCACTGGCTCTATCTTAGTTTCTATATAACATTTTTCATTGAAAGACACCAAAGTTCCTGGAGAATGGATGACTCCAGGTTAGTGTAAGATCTTGTATCAGAAATTATACAGGGTAAAAAAATAAAAAAAAAATAAACAAACAAAAAAAGAAATTATACAGGGCTGGAGAGATGGCCTAGTGGTTAAGAGCACTGACTGCTCTTGCAGAGGACCCGGGTTCAATCCCTAGCACCCGCATGGTGGCTGAGAACCGTCTGTAACTCCAGATCCGATACCCTCTTCTGACCTCTGCGGCATTGCACAACACGGGTACACAAACCTGCATGCAGACAGTATATTCATACACATAGGAAAATAAATAAATTTTAAAAAGAAATTATACAAATACTGATACATCAGACATATTCTGTTAACAGGACAGAATGAACTCATTTACTCAGGAATATTTAATAAAATAGCCCATAATCTTCAATGCCAAGGTCATGAAAAAAAAAAAAGACTGAGAGATGAATACAGATTGAAAGAGACTAAAAAAAACCCCACATATAAATGTAATATGTGATTCTGGCATGGATCTTTTTTTGCTATAAACTATATTGGTGGGACAACCAGCAAAACTTGAATGGAATCTAAGGATTAGATAATATTGTGGCACTGTTAATTTCCTGTTTGGATGGTCAGACTGTGGTTATATAAAAGAATATCCTGGGCTAGAGAGATGGCTCAGCAGTTAAGAGCACCAACTGCTCTTGCAGAGGACCCGGGTTCGATTCCCAGCACCCACACAGTGGCTAAGAACCGTCTTTAAGCCAGGCATGGTGGCTCATACCTTTAATTCCAGCACTTGGGAGGTAGAAGCAGGTAGATCTCTGTGAGTTCAAGGCCAGCCTGGTCTACAGAGTAAGTTCCAGGCCAGCTGGGACTATAGGGAGACCCTGTCTCAAAAAAAAAAAGGATATCCTTATTCAAAAGATATATAAAATATTAAAGAGTGATAAACTGTCCTATGAGTTATTCTCAAATGACTAGAGAAATTCTTTGTACTGTACTTAACTTTTCTATAAGTCTGAAACTGTTTCAAAAGTTTTGTTTTGTTTTGTTGTTATTTTCTAAATACTGAAGAAAAAGTAGACACCACTATCAACCACTATGACAGCCTCAGAGCAAACGGCCTGAAGTAAGAGCCCCTACTCCTGTCTGAATGTAGCATGGGCACACTCCTAAGTTGTTCAATGGAAATAAAGAGTTCTTTGGGAATCTGTCTGGGTTCATATCCTAGCTTCAGCACTTACAGAGTCAATTTCTTGGTTCCCTATGCCTCAGTTCGTTTATGTACTTAAAGTCAAGTCAGGAAGTATATACTAAGGGCCTATTGTGTATCAGTACTATTCAAAACTGTATTATAGCAAGGAAGAAAGCAGGTTGATATTTGCCCTCATAATGCTTAATGTAGCTTGAGAGAGGTGGCTTTAAGAATAATGGTTTTGGGGGCTGGAGAGATGGCCTAGTGGTTAAGAGCGCTGACCGCTCTTACAGAGGACCCGGGTTCGATCCCCAGCACCCACATGGCAGCCGAGAGCCGTCTGAGACTCCAATTCCAGGAGAACTCCAGTTCCAGGGGAATCCGAGACCCTCTTCTGACCTCCGGGGCATTGCACGACACGGATGCACAGACTTGCATGCAGACAGTACATTCATACACATACAGAAATAAATTTTAAAAAAATTAAAAAAAAATTAAAAATTAAAATTAAAAAATTAGAAAAAAATTAAAAAAATTAAAATTTAAATAAAAAAAATAATAATGGTTTTGGGGGCTGGAGAGATGGCTCAGTGGTTAAGAGCACTGGCTGCTCTTACAGATGACCCAGGTTCAATCTCCAGAACCCACATAGCAGCTAACAACTGTCCATAACTCCAGTGCCAGGAGTTTTCAACACCCTCTTCTGACCTGCGTGAACATTGAATGACCCAGGTGCACTTACACACATGCAGACAACACATTCATACACATTAAAAAAAAAAAAAGTTTTGTACCTGGCATGGTGGCATGTACCTTTAATCCCAGCCCTTAAGAGGCAGAAGCAGGTAGATCTCTGTGAGATCAAGGCCAGCCTGGTCCAGCGACTTCCAGGCAGGTTGAGACTAGGGAGACCCTATCAAAAACAAAACAAAACAAAACAAAAAGAATAATAGTTTGGGGCTCCACAGTTAAGAGTGTTAGCTGCTCTGGCAGAGGACCTGGATTCTGTTCCCAGCACCCACATGGCAGCTAACAACCATCTGTAACTCTAGTTCCAGGGGATCCATTGCTTTCTTCTGACCTCCACAGGCATTGCACCACATGAATCCACATACATACATGCAGGCAATATACTCATACACATAACATTTAAAAATAAGTATTTAAATACTAGTTTTTATAATAATTCACATGAGTATAATGAATTCAAGGATGTATTGATTAAATGATGAAGTAAGATCATGAAAAGTGATGAATATTAGCCATAATTGTTGACATAATCAACAATACTTCCTGGAACACTGTTTGATGGTCTTTACAGATAAAACAGAGTCAAGTGGTACTGCCAGTAATCAGAGTTCTAATTAAAAGCCACTGCATCTCTGTAAAGGTTTATCCCTGATCGTATCAAGCTTCTAAGCTGCTCACCATTTCTGCGTATACTTTACTACTGGACCCTGGAATGAGGGAGAGGCCCACACCCAACAAATAGGAATAATGGGGCTGGCAAGATAGTTCTGCATGTGAAGGTGCTTGCCAAGCAAACCTAGTAACCTGAGTTTGATCCCCAAAACCCACATAAAAATGGAAGGAGAGAAATCCATAAAGTTGTCATGCAGTGGCAGGTGCGCCCCTACACATATACATACATGCAATGATAAAAATTAAAATAAGCATAAAGTATCCTTTTCTAAGAATAATGTATCTTGTCATACTTGAGGGCAGCTCCGAGGAGGCCCATGCCAAGAGCTTCCCTCTATAGTACTTGGGTTTTGTTTGTTTGTTTGTTTGTTTTGGTCTTCTTTGAGACAGGGTCTCCCTGTAGCCCCAGCTGTCCTGGAACTCACTCTGTAGACCAGGCTGGTCTTTAACTCACAGAGATCCACCTGCTTTTATCTCCCAAGTGCTAGGATTAAAAGTGTGCGCCCCCATGCCCGGCCTAGTACTTGGGTTTTTATTAACATCTAAGGAATTAGCTATTGAATTTCCTGCTTTATCTCCTTGAACAAACACAAGCCTCCAAAGAGCCAAAGAACATTCCAACACATGGTATATAGGAATAGAAAAAAACTGAATAAAGTTTGAAATAGAAAAGAACAGCAAACAGCAAAGGTAAAAACTTGACCTGCCCCTGAATAGTTTCTGCAATGTTTTTGGCAGAAGCTTCCAATTCTCCATTGAACTGGTCACCCAGCATCCGAAGGCGACCAGCAATGATAGCCACATCAAAAGAGCAAGGTTCTCCTAAGACAGAGGAAAGACAATTGTCACAATTCTTGAAGAATGCCAAGTCTCAGGAATCTGGGCAACAGGAAAACATTCTCAAGTCTTTAAAACAATTTTGGCATTGTTTGTTCTTAGTAGGCCTAGGCAGATAATCTTCCTCCATTGAAAAAGTTTCAAATGTTGTCATTTAAAACTTAAAGGGAGGGCTGGAGAGATAGCCTAGTGGTTAAGAGCACTGACTGCTCTTGCAGAGGACCCGAGTTCGATCCCTAATACCCACATGGCGGCTAAGAACCGTCTCTAACTCCAATTCCAGGGGAACACCAGTTCCAGGGGAATCCGAGATTCTCTTCTGACCTCCGAGGAATTGCACGACACGGGTGCACAGACCTACATGCAGACAGTACATTCATACACGAACAAAAAATAAATAAAATTAAAAAAAAAAAAAAAACTTAAAGGGAGCGGCTGGCACTGGATCAATTACCAGCACCCACATGGTGACTAACAACCATCCATAACTCCAGTCTCAGGAGATTCATTATCTTCTTCTGACCTCTTTAGGCATCACACTTACATACATGCAGGCAATACACTCATACACATAAAATAAGAATAACAAATAAAATATTTTTAAAGCTTAAGGGAAAATAGAAAAAGCAGAAAAAGCATATTTCAGTTGTATTATCTACCTTTAATCACAACCCCAGGCTAAGAGCCTTACCTGAGTGTGGTTCATCTGCATCAAGTATGTTTCGGTTAGCAACTTGTAATGTTGGGCTTAAGAAGTCTGTGAGTAGAGTATTCAAAATGCATTCTGTTTGTTCCTCAAAAGTTTGGGGGCTCTTCATTTTAGACATTTCCTGCTGAGTTTTGTTTGTCCACAAAGCAAACTATTTTAAAAAATAACTGCCAAAAAAAGGTGTGGCTTCCTTCTCTCAAGAGTTTACCAGGAGGAATTGCGGAGACTTAAAGATTTTTCAGTTCCTGATTTCAGAACCACACCCTCTCTAGTCCATAAGATTAATGAATAGCTTTTATAGACAACCAATCTACACAACAGAATTGAGGAAGAATCTCTTGAGTAATTTTCTTAAGAAATACTTCCTGGTAAGTTCTGTATATGATGTAATTTAAAGAAAGGTTTTTGAAGTTTTAAAAGACCAGAATTCAACTTCTGATTGTGACATTCATTTTGCACAATTATAAAATGATTGTTTACTGAGCATGTGCAAGAGACTATACTTGACACTATAGATAATACAAAAAAAAAAGGACACAGGTACAGTTCCTTGTGTTTATACTTCAGCAGAAATGACAGTTATTGTCTAATCACAGTTTCTTGTGCTCTTGGGGTACAGTGGACTCGGAGATATAAAAGGCCTGGAAATCCAAAGGACTGGGAAGGATTCCCAAGAATAGTAACAGCTGAGGAGAAATTTAAAGGATAAATAGGGATTTCTTAGGCAAAAAAAAAAAAGGAGGAATAAGAGGTGAAGGGATGGTAAATATAAGGCTAGGAAGTGAAAAAAACTGCTTGGGCATCTGGCAACTTATGGTGATAAAAATATTTCACAGGGGCCACATTCCTCCTGAGCAGAGTGTTGGCCTGGCTTTGAATTAAATTAAACCTTCTTTTTTTAAAATTAATTAATTAGCCGGGCGTGGTGGCGCACGCCTTTAATCCTAGCACTTGGGAGACAGAGGCAGGCGGATCTTTGTGAGTTCAAGGCCAGCCTGGTCTACAGAGTGAGTTCCAGGACAGCTGGGGCTACAAGGAGACCCTGTCTCAAAAAGACCAAAAAATTAAAAAATAATAAATAAATAAATAAAATTAATTAATTAATTTTCTATGTGCATGTAGGTTTGTGCACCCCTATCGTGCAATGCCTCAGAGGTCAGAAGAGGGTGTCGGATTCCTCTGGAACTGGAGTTCTCCTGGAATTGGAGTTACAGACAGTTCTCAGCCACCATGTAGGTGCTGGGGATCGAACCCGGGTCCTCTGCAAGAGCAGTTGGTGCTCTTAACCGCTAGGCCATCTCTCCAGCCCAAACCTTCTTTTAGAACTCCACATGGCCAGGTGTGGTGGCACATGCCTTTAATCCTAGCACTTGGGAGGCAGAGGCAGGCGGATCTTTGTGAGTTCAAGGCCAGCCTGGTCTACAGAGTGAGTTCCAGGACAGCTGGGACTACAGGGGAGACCCTGTCTCGAAAAGACCAAAAAAAAAAAAAAAAAAAATTGGTTAAAAAAAAACTCCATGTAGTTGAGTCATTGAGTGACACCTGTCCAATGGCAATGCTCAGTGCTGGGACTGCTGGTGGCTTAAGCTGTCCGAGGAATGTCAACTATTCAACATGGAGGCGGGAGGTCAATAAGCTGGAACTAATGTTCCAGAAAGCTGATTATGATTTGGATTACATTCAACACAGGCTGGAATATGAAACCAAGACTAATCATCCTGACTCAGCAGGAGAGAAAAATCCACTTACAGTTTTATTTATTTATTTATTTTGTCTTTTTGAGACAGGGTTTCCCTGTAGCTATAGCTGTCCTGGAACCCACTCTGTAGACCAGGCTGGCCTTGAACTCACAAAGATCCGCCTGCCTCTGCCTCCCAAGTGCTAGGATTAAAGGCGTGCACCACCACGCCCGGCATACTTACAGTTTTAAAGGAATTGTCAGTGATAAGGTCTGGATATCAAGCTTTGTATGCTTATTTCAAACCAATTTCAATTGAACAAAAAGAAACTAAGAGCTGCATTCGTGCTACTTTGAATAAGACAATGACCATGATCCACAAACTATAAAAGCAAACAGACCTGGAGCTGTCTCTACTGACTGGAGAAGAGAAAGCTATGACAGAACAATTAAAATCTCACCTGCCAGACTTAGGAAGAAATGGAGTTTAAAAAGGGAAACTCTGGGGCTGGAGAGATGGCCTAGCGGTTAAGAGCGCCGACTGCTCTTGCAGAGGACCGGGTCGATCCCAGCACCACATGGCGGCCGAGAGCCGTCTGAAACTCCAGTTCCAGGAGAACTCCAGTTCCAGGGGAATCCGAGACCCTCTTCTGACCTCCGCGGCATTGCACGACACGGGTGCACAAACCTGCATGCAGACAGTACATTGATAACACATACCGAAATAAAAAAAAAAAAAAAAAAAAAAAAAAAATTAAAAAAAAAAGGGAAACTACTGGGGGCTGGAGAGATGGACCCAGGTTCGATCCCCAGACCAACATGGAGGGTGAAAACCGCCTTGACTCCAGTTCCAGGGGAATCCAACACCCTCTTCTGACCTCCTTGGCATTGCATGACATGGGTGCACAAACCTCCATGCAGACGGTGCATAAAAAATAAAATAAATAAATGAATAAAATAAAAAAAAAAGGGAAACTCTGACAAACAAAAGACCACTTCCAAAGAGATTCAGCAAGATGCCTTGTTGACAGTTGATATTTAGAGGTCGGGGGCTGATAAGGGAGATGGAGATGCTCCTTGAGTGATGGGAATGAGATGCCTTTCACATGAAAGGAGAATAAAGGAGGGCAGAGATCATATGAATAAAACCCAGCCAAAGGATGAAATGGGAATAAAGAGATTTATTTATTTTTTTCTCAACATTTTTTTTTATTGATGCTTTGTGATTCATACATCATTTTCCAATTCAGTTCAGGCATATTTCCCCTTTCCTTCACCCCACCACCCACCCCAACCGAGATCATGCACATTCTGCCATGACTGTCTTGCATTTTCTTCTCAGTTTTTTTTTTTCCATTTTTCTAGCTAATAATGATAATCCATGAGTACAAGCATCCTTCATGTATAACCAATTTGCAGGCTGTTGTGCCCAAACACCCACAGCCCCACCTTCCAGCGGGGGGTGAGGGGTTGTATGTTCAATCAGGTTAATCAAATGAGGGTCCAGACTACATTGCTGTAGTTTCACCCTTCACCCCAATCGCAGCCCTTACATTCTATCACGCCCCCTCTTCTGCAGAGGGAATAAAGAGATTTAAATACTTATACCTATAGTTAATTTTGTAACTGGAAGGAATGAAATACCTTAATACTATTTGGAATGTTTCTTTTTATATAGTTGTGATAATTTTGGATGCTTTGGATTTACATAAAAGACTTTGTGTGGAAAACAAAACAAAACAAAACTCCACGTGGTTAAGTGAGTGGTCTCTCCACTGTGATTTTACAACATTTGGAGGTCCCACCGAGATTAAGAGGTGATCCTGAGGGGTGGTAATCAGCAGAGACCCTCATTAGTGGTAAGGGTGAGTGAGTGACTAGGGGGAGTGCTTTGGGAGAAGTTCCCCAGCTCCAGTCACTCTGTCTGGATGGGCTCATTTCTGGAATAGAGCTCTAAACTGGTTAAAGTCCCCATTCAGGGGGCCAGACATGACCTGAACCCTTTGGGGCACTGAAAAGAGACATCATTATCAGACTGGTTAGTTGGTTTTTTTTTTTTGGTTAACTGGTTCATGGGTGTGTGTGCGAATGAGGATCAATCCCTGCATGTGCCTGGTGCCTGAGTCTGTATGGTCTGGCCTGTCCATTTTTGTTTGTTTGTTCTTATCTCCATTTTCTGGACTATACTTTTACTTAAGGGCTGTTACTGCTGGAAATAGGGGCAAGGAGCCTCCCTAACTACCAACACTCTGTTGGATCTAATGCTCTTTCCATTTCCGGAGTCTAAAGTAATAGTGAAAGTAAAACCCAGTAGCCTCAGAACTTTATAGGATCTGGAATAGTGGGGGCCCCTTGGATAGGCCTCTTGGTCCAACCTCCCCTTTGGCTCAGGGGTCCTCAGCTGTCATGGAACCTGAACCCTGCCCTGCTGGAAAATTTAGAGACTCCCCTGGGGTCCCACCCCACCCAAAGCCACGTGAGACGCTGAATCTCCTACTGCAGGCTACATAAGAAGGGATAGAACTTTTTCCAGATTTAAAGGAGGTAACTATGTCTTGTGTTTATGGTAACTGCTCTTCCATGAGTCTAAGATTCATATAGCCATGGTTGTCATGTGTCTAGGTTTTCTTTTTTTTTTTTGATAATTCAAAATTTTATTGGACATATACTGTAATCTACTGGTTATGATCCATCAACACCCAAAATGGATCTGTAAAAACCTACTCTATATACCTTAAAGTAATGTATCTAGGGGTTGTAATAAACAAAAGTTAAAATCATGTACATAGGGGCTGGAGAGATGGCCTAGCGGTTAAGAGCGCTGACCGCTCTTACAGAGGACCCTGGTTCGATCCCCAGCACCCACATGGCAGCCGAGAACCGTCCGAAATTCCAATTCCAGGAGAACTCCAGTTCCAGGGGAATCTGAGACCCTCTTCTGACCTCCATGGCATTGCATGACAGGGGTACACAAACCTACATGCAAACAGTACACTCATACACATACAAAAATAAATAAAATTTAAAAAAAAGACTCAAAATGAGTTTGCCACCTGACCCAGTCATATCACTCTTGGGTATATTACTCACAAGACTCATCTTACCACAGAGATACATGCATAGCCATGTTTATTGCAGTTCTCTTCACAATAGCAAAGAGTTGGAATCAACCCAAGTGCCCCTCAACTGATGAGTGGATTGAGAAAATGTGGTACATCTACACAATGGAGTTCTATGCAGCTGTAAAGAAATATGACATCATGAACTTTACAGGTAAATGGATGGAACTATAAGATATTATGTTAAGTGAAGTAACATAGTCCCAGAAAAACAAATGATGAATGGTATCCCTCATCTGTGGATGATACCACCAAGTAGCTAGTCGTAAGGCAAACTGAGCAATGTTAATGTCATAATCCTTGTAATCTGAAAAAAACTGTGCTTTTATATTGTGAATCCCTTAACAGTTTCTAGAACTAAGCTACCATTTATTTTCAGACTTAGGAATTTTGGAATATGGGTGGAGGGTATATATGTATATTTTAGAGTAATATAAGATCAAAAGAATGAGGTAAAAAACTCGTTTGTTGGGGCTGGAGAGATAGCCTAGCCGTTAAGAGCACCAACTGCTCTTGCAGAGGACCGGGGTTCGATCCCCAGCACCCACATGGCGGCTAAGAACCGTCTGTAACTCCAATTCCAGAACTCCAGTTCCAAGGGAATCCGAGACCCTCTTCTGACCTCCGAGGCATTGCACGACACAGGTGCACAAACCTACATGCAGATAGTACACTTATACGTACATAGAAAGAAATAAAATAAAATAAAAACTAGTTTGTCATGACATTATGTCTAACCACAGTATTTATTTTATGGGAGTGCTTCTTAGTATTTCTTATACAAGGATGCTTGAGCTTTTGTCTGAGCTTTTTCTAAAATATCATAGAGTAGTTAAAAGTATCAGGCTGGTGTAACTTAGCCTTTCTGGATGCTTAATGACCATATTTAATGCCCATACCAATTTGGCCAACGGTCTTTTTTTTTTGGTCTTTTCGAGACAGGGTCTCCCTGTAGCCCCAGCTGTCCTGAAACTCGCTCTGTAGACCAGGCTGGCCTTGAACTCACAAAGATCTGCCTGCCTCTGCCTCCCAAGTGCTAGGATTAAAGGCATGCGCCACCACGCCCGGCTAAGGCTTCCCTTTTTTGAAGCATGGCAGACTTTCCTCTTTATAGACTGGACACTGGCTGATGTCCCATTAGTGGATCTCCAAGACCTCCCTGCACAGGAAGAATGGTGACTCACATTTGCAAGACATTTTAAGAGACTGCTTGCTGGCTGTGGTGGCACACACCTTTAATCCTAGCACTTGGGAGGCAGAGGCAGGCGGATCTTTGTGAGTTCAAGGCCAGCCTGGTCTACAGAGTGAGTTCAAGGTCAGCTGGGGCTACAGGGAGACCCTGTCTCGAAAACACCAAAAAAAAAAGACCGTTGGCCAAATTGGTATGGGCATTAAATATGGTCATTAAGCATCCAGAAAGGCTAAGTTACACCAGCCTGATACTTTTAACTACTCTATGATATTTTAGAAAAAGCTCAGACAAAAGCTCAAGCATCCTTGTATAAGAAATACTAAGAAGCACTCCCATAAAATAAATACTGTGGTTAGACATAATGTCATGACAAACTAGTTTTTATTTTATTTTATTTCTTTCTATGTACGTATAAGTGTACTATCTGCATGTAGGTTTGTGCACCTGTGTCGTGCAATGCCTCGGAGGTCAGAAGAGGGTCTCGGATTCCCTTGGAACTGGAGTTCTGGAATTGGAGTTACAGACGGTTCTTAGCCGCCATGTGGGTGCTGGGGATCGAACCCCGGTCCTCTGCAAGAGCAGTTGGTGCTCTTAAAGGCTAGGCTATCTCTCCAGCCCCAACAAACAAGTTTTTTACCTCATTCTTTTGATCTTATATTACTCTAAAATATACATATATACCCTCCACCCATATTCCAAAATTCCTAAGTCTGAAAATAAATGGTAGCTTAGTTCTAGAAACTGTTAAGGGATTCACAATATAAAAGCACAGTTTTTTTCAGATTACAAGGATTATGACATTAACATTGCTCAGTTTGCCTTACGACTAGCTACTTGGTGGTATCATCCACAGATGAGGGATACCATTCATCATTTGTTTTTCTGGGACTATGTTACTTCACTTAACATAATATCTTATAGTTCCATCCATTTACCTGTAAAGTTCATGATGTCATATTTCTTTACAGCTGCATAGAACTCCATTGTGTAGATGTACCACATTTTCTCAATCCACTCATCAGTTGAGGGGCACTTGGGTTGATTCCAACTCTTTGCTATTGTGAAGAGAACTGCAATAAACATGGCTATGCATGTATCTCTGTGGTAAGATGAGTCTTGTGAGTAATATACCCAAGAGTGATATGACTGGGTCAGGTGGCAAACTCATTTTGAGTCTTTTTTTTAAATTTTATTTATTTTTGTATGTGTATGAGTGTACTGTTTGCATGTAGGTTTGTGTACCCCTGTCATGCAATGCCATGGAGGTCAGAAGAGGGTCTCAGATTCCCCTGGAACTGGAGTTCTCCTGGAATTGGTGTTACAGACAGTTCTTAGCCACCATGTGGGTGCTGGGGATCGAACCCGTGTCCTCTGCAAGAGCAGCTGGTGCTCTTAACTGCTAGGCTATCTCTCCAGCCCCTCATTTTGAGTCTTTTAAAGGTTCTCCACACTCCTTTCCATAGTGGCTTGGTGAGTTTACATTCCCACAGCAGAGGATGAGTGTTCCCCTTTCCCCACAACCTCTCCACCATTTGGTATCATTTGTTTTCTTGATCCTAGCCAGTCTTATCGAAATTTTAAAGAATGTTTTAAAAGATATAAGCACACACTTAGGCCAGGCTGTTTTCTCCTCCTTGGGGCGGGGTCAGAGAAATCCCCTGACTCCCATCCACAAGGTGCCCTGCGGGATGCTAGCTAAGAACTAGCCCCCAATTCAAACTGGATCTTCCTACAGAAGATCTGATCAATGCCATTCTTTTGGGATTCTTCCCCTTCCTCTATTCCTATGATGTGGAGGTTTGATCTTTTCATAGTGTCCCACATTTCCTGGTTGTTCCACTTTTGTGTATTTTTAAATTTTTCATAATCTTTGAGCTTTTTAGTTGTTCTGCGTTATATTCCAGGTCTGATATTCTTTGTTCTGCTTCCTCCATTCTACTTCTGAGGCTTTTTCCCTTCCTTTCCTCTTGATTGGATGAATGTTCGATTTCCTTTTTCATTTCATCCTGTGATTTCTTTAGTATTTCCACTTTCTTTTGGAGCTTCTCAGTCTCTTCCTGTAGCTCCTTGCTTCGCTGGTTGTTTTCCTTTTTTATTTCAGCATGGGATCTTTTCAGTGTTTCCACTTCCTTCTGGAATTTGTCATTCTCTCCCTCTAGTTCTTTCTGGCATTTGTCATTCTCTCCCTTTAGGGGAGAGAATTCTTTCCAAGGTTTGTCATTCTCTCCCTCTAGGTCTTGAGTTTTTCATTCTCTCTCCTTAGTTCTCTGACTTGTTTATATTTTTTGATTTCTTTGACTATGTCTGCAATTGTTCCTCTATGATCTATGTCCTGGATTACCTCTAGAGAGATCTCCTATAGGGTTGGTAGAGTTTGGTGTAGAATTATTCTGTGCTTTTCCCATGTTGTTCTTTCATTGTGCTTTTGGCATGTGGGTTTCTTTTTGTTTTTATTCTGATGTGAATCTGAAATGTTTCTTCACTGTCTTGAAGGCTTGCTTTGCTTGCCTCCTTCAGATGCCTTGTCTGTTTTTTTCCTCCTTGTTTATGGAGTGTTGACTTGTCTAGGTTTAAGGTTTTCAGTTTTGGTTATATATCGGAAGTCTAACTCACTCTTCCCTTTCTGTTCTGAAGGTTCTCCTAAAGTGGGTAGGGAACAACCCAGTGGGTACCCTGCTGAGCTCTGTGCTCACTCTGCTTCCTGCCAGCCAGTTTCTCTAGGTTGTTTCTAGGGCTTGGTGATGAGGGACTAGAGGTGTCTCAGGTTCGCTGTTTCATTTATTGCCTTGCCTTGCGCCCTGGAATCACTATTGTGGTCGAACTTGGACACTCCCTCAGCAATTCCATTTGGGAGGGGAAGGGGTGAATGCGTCACTTAGCCCAGGCCCTGGTACTCTGTGCTTCAGGTGGTCCTGGGAAATCCCCCGATATAAGCTCTGTGCACTCAAGTCTCACAGTGGCAATGGGCTCACCTTTTATATCGGCTAGCAGGGGGACTCCACACCCACAACCACACAAGACAATGATTCAATTATCCAACAATCCGTCTGGCTGAAGCTCTTGGCTCCTACCTGTGCTTCAGGATTTCCCTTCCTACCTGGGAAATCCCCTGATCTAAGCTCTGTGCACTCCTGTCTAAGTTTTCTTGTGTGTTTCTAATCCAGTCATTGTAATTGTCACGTTGGTTCTGTCAACGTGGCCACTTAAAGTTTCAATAATACATTCAGAGGCCTCAAATTTGGGTACCCTAGGTGTCTGTAAATTTATTTTCTCTGAGTCTATTAAATGCTTTACAACTTTTAAATGGTAATTGTTCTTGGAAAACAGTACCTGAGCTGGTTGCTTAAGGATCTTATTGTTAAGATGACTTTTGGAAGGTGTTTGCTTTCAAGATAATTGTGTAAAATAACTCTTCCTTGCTTTGGAAGTATTTTGCTTTGAATGTTCAGTCTGATTTGTGTTTTTTCGAGACCTCTGGGGGCCTGAGAACAGGTTTAAGAGAGTTGAATTCCAGCTGGATGTAGCCTTTATTTAATATGTTAACTCGCCTTCAGTGCTAGGAATGAATTCTGGGACTGGCCTTTGTCCTAAGTCCCTTTCCTGCAGCCTACTCTGTTTGACTGGGGGTTGGGCATTTTCACTGTCTCTTTGGCCAGGCATGGTGGCACCACATGCCTTTAATCCTATCCCTCAAAGGCAGAGGCAGGCAGTTCTCTGTGAGCCCAAGGTCAGCCCATCTGGTCTACTTGGTGAGTTCCCAGCCAACTGCTCCAGGAAAACCCTGTCTTAAAAGACCAGAAATAAACTGCCTTTTGCTAACTATTAGTAAAATTCTCATCAGCAATTAAACCCAGGAATCTTGTTCTGGCTTGGGTGGAGGTAATTCCTAGGCTCCTGGGGTACTATGAAGCTGCGGGTCTGGCACCTACTGCATGGCTTCTCCTGGGGTGCATGACAGGGGCTGGATTTCCAGGATGGCCTCGGCCACTCGGCCACTCGGGTCTCTTGCCTCCAAGGGGTGGGGAAGGGCAGCCGGGGACAGCTTTCCGGCTCTCTTGTGTCTCTGCAGGAATATTTGAGTCTGTTTCCCCCTTGTGGGAGGCAAAGGGACCTCCCTGGCCTGTGCCCACCTTGCTGATCTGGCAGGCAGTCCTTTCTGTGTGCTGTGTGCTTGTGTTTGTGAAAGAGTTGATTGCAGAAAGGTGGGTGAATTGAACTCATGAAAACTGTACTTCATGCTTTTGGTATTTTTCATCTTCAAATGGCTATTAATAATGGATTAATCTCTATCACCTTATTAAGACTAAATACTTCTTGTCATCCTATCTTTACTCTGTCTTTTAAAGGAATTGTCTGTAAATAAAACTTTCAATTATTAGCTTGTTTTGATTATGCTGTGATCTTTGGTTATGGTTGGTTTTTGGTCTTTTTTTTTTTTTCAAGACAGGGTCTCCCTGTAGCCCCAGCTGTCCTAGAACTCACTCTGTAGACTAGGCTGGCCTTGATGGTTGTTTTTTAGTGTGAATGGGATGTATAATTCTGTTTTCTGTCACTTTTTGAGTTTGAAACCCAGTTAGGGATATTTGCTATATTGAAATGTAAATAACATCTCTGAGGATGCTTTATTCAAATGAAAGCCTTAATGCTTAGCAGCAACGTATATGGCTCTGTTCAGTACAAACACTAAGATAAAAATCTTATGTGTGCCCAGGCATGGTGGCACACATCTTTAATCCCAGCACTCGGGAGGCAGAGGCAGGTGGATCTCTGTGAATTTAAGGCTAGCCTGTTGTACAGAGCAAGCTCAAGGCCAGCTGGGACCCAGTAGGGTGAATGTCAGTAGCTGTGAGAGGTAGGCTGCTTCGTGAGCAGCAGCTGGATTAGATGTTCTTATAAAAAAATCTACCCAACTGCCGGGCGTGGTGGCGCACGCCTTTAATCCTAGCACTTGGGAGGCAGAGGCAGGCAGATCTTTGTGAGTTCGAGTCCAGCTTGGTCTACAGAGTGAGTTCCAGGACAGCTGGGACTACAGGGAGACCCTGTCTCAAAAAGACCAAAAAGAAAAAAAAAATCTATCCCCCCCAAAAAAATAAAAATCTACCCAAATGGTTTTAAAATGTAAAGATTATTACTACTGTAGATTTTCTGAATCAAAAACAAATAATTGACCCCA
The DNA here is from genome assembly GCA_009823505.1 of Rhizomys pruinosus. Taxonomy (NCBI): domain Eukaryota; kingdom Metazoa; phylum Chordata; class Mammalia; order Rodentia; family Spalacidae; genus Rhizomys; species Rhizomys pruinosus. The sequence goes on along the minus strand of VZQC01003433.1, from coordinate 1,526,533 downwards.
AAATCCAAATTAAAATAGGAAAATTTACCCCACAGATGACCTCAATACTGTATAAACTGAAGTTTAAATGTTATTATTTTGACTGTTACAAACTTTCCATCAAGGTGATAAGGTTATGGGGTTGAAACTAGTTTGTCATGACATTGTGTCTAACCACAGTATTTATTTTATGGGACTGTTTAAATGTATAGGCTCATGTTTAATGCTAATGATTTACTTGATATCAAGTTGATTTATAAGTAAGTTGCCATGTAGGCTAAAACTGTTAAAGTACACTATGGTCCTTGGTCCTTAAGAATATTAGTTTATCTTAAGGAATGGTTACTTCTGTTCTAGGGTGCAATTTATTTCTATGTTTGAATGTTATATGTTTGAATGTGTTATACATGTGGGGACATTTGCCAAGCCTATGTAAAACATCTCTAAGCATTTAAAACCTGCTCCCAGGCTTGCAAGGACATCTCACAGTTTATACTGGTGTATTTGAAATAACTGTCCAATGGGGTTGGAGAGATAGCCTAGTGGTTAAGAGCGCCAACTGCTCTTGCAGAGGACCTGGGTTCGATCCCCAGTGCCCACATGGTGGCTGAGAACTGTCTGTAACTCCAATTCCAGAAGAACACCAGTTCTGGGGGAATCCGACACCCTCTTCTAACCTCTGTGGCATTGCACAACGCGGGTACACAAACCTACATGCAGACAGTACATTCATACACATAGAAAAAAAAATTTTAAAAAGTGAACTTAAAAAAAAATTACTGTCCCATCTCATTACACTGGAAATAAATATTAACTACTTAGTAAATCTTCACAACTGAGAGTCAATCTGTTTATGAATGTTGATATGACTCATGGTATTAAAAAAGAAAATAAATGGCCAGGCGTGGTGGTGCATGCCTTTTTAATCCTAGCACTTGGGAGACAGAGGCAAGCGGATCTTTGTGAGTTCAAGACCAGCCTGGTTTACAGAGTGAGTTCCAGGACAGCAGGGGCTACGGGGAGACCCTGTCTTGAAAAAACAAAAAACAAAAAAAAAAGGTGAGAAAAATGTTAGATTTTTTTTTTTAGCAAGGATTTATATAAAAATGGAGATATTTTTAGTAAAAATTTATATAAAAATAATGAGAAAGCATATGTAAGTGATAAAAGCCTAGAGGGGTTTGTTATGGAAGGAAAGGGGTAAGACTATATGAATAAGCTTAATTTTCTAAGGTTCAGTCAAGTAGTTTAAGAAGGAAAATGAGGGGCTGGAGAGATGGCCTAGCGGTTAAGAGCACGAACCGCTCTTACAGAGGACCCGGGTTCGATCCCCAGCACCCACATGGCGGCAGAGAACCGTCTGAAGCTCCAATTCCAGGAGAACTCCAGTTCCAGGGGAATCCGACACCCTCTTCTGACCTCCGCGGCGTTGCACGACACGGGTGCACGAACTTGCATGCAGACAGTACATTCATACACATACAGAAATAAATAAAATTAATAAAAAAAAATTTAAAAGAAAAGTAAAAAAAAAAAAAAGAAGGAAAATGAGGCCTCTACCACTGGGCTGGTCTTGGGACATGCTGGGCTTCCGGGAGCTGGCGGTGGAGCAAACATGAATGTTAGAGTTGCCCACAGTGAAGTGAATCTGAATACTCATGTAATGAACAGCTGGGGTATGTGGCTGATGTATGCACTGAGAGTTGGCTTGCTTCATATTGACTTACTCAGCATTCCCTTCTTCAGCGTTCCTGTTGCTTGGACCCTAACAAACATTTTACATAATCTGGGGATGTATGTGTTTTTGCATGCAGGGAAAGGAATACCTTTTGAAACTCCAGACCACAGTAAAGCAAGGCTCCTAACTTGCCGGGAACAGCTGGATATGGAGTACAGTTTACATCTTCACAGAAATTTTTTTACAATTTCTCCAATAATTCTTTTTTAAAATTTCTCCAATAATTCTATATTTTCTGGCAAGTTTCCATACGAAATATGATCCAACTCACTCAACTTCATTCTAAACACAGTTTCTCTCCTGAGTGTACTTATTCACCAAATGCCACAACTACATGGTGTTCGGATCTTTGGAATTAATAAGCATTGAAATGTTTTTTTTACAGCTGAACAAAAATGCTACAATGTTTCTGTGAAAATGTAAAATAGGGAATATTTACTTTGGAGGACCAATTAATTACTTGTTCTTCATAGGCTGTTTTGAAGTGCAGAATTCTAAAGAATGCCTCTGTTTAATGCACTTGGTATATTTCTGAGAGAGGCTTTATAAGCAGGCTGGGCAGGCTCAGCTTATAAGTTAATGGCAATACAATGAGGGTACAGTAGATAAATCCAAGGAAATAGATTTTTAAGAAACTAGGACCAGTTAGTTTATAGTGAATAGGCATTGTTAGGGAAAGAAAACTCTAATCATTTCTTAATAGTTTAAACAGAATTATATGTAAACCCAAATCATCTATCGCCCAAGTTTTTTTTTGTTTTTGTTTTGGTTTTTTCGAGACAGGGTCTCCCTGTAGCCCCAGCTGTCCTGGAACTCACTCTGTAGACCAGGCTGGCCTTGAACTCACAAATATCCACCTGCCTCCAGCCTTCCAAGTGCTAGGATTAAAGGCGTGCGCCACCACACTGGTTCTACTTTTGTGTGTGTGTGTGTGTGTGTCTCTAAGTTTTTATTGAAACTTTTTGGTTTTGCTGGCTTAGTATTTTGTGTTTTTGCATTTATTGTATTACAGAGTTCATGAAGGTCCACCTTCATGCCTGAATGGGGATAGAAGATAGCCAGATATTTTACAGTCAAGTCTCTGAGTCAACATTATAATTTTGGAACAAAGTGGGTTTTACTGGTTTTCCAGAAACAAGGCTTCTAAACCAATTAAAAGAATAATTTATTTCAGTAGTTCAAGCATAACGTAGTTTAAAGTTAACTATTTATTTGGCTGTACAAGTTAGTAAAGTGTGACATTCTTCAGAAAAGGAAATAGAAAATAGAGCCAACTGTGGTATGGCAGAACTGCTTCTCTACAGGTAAAAGTGAGTCTTTTTTTTTTTTTTTTGGCAGATCTGAAGTGAAAGATAACATGTCTTGTCTTACTCTTCCTGCTCTTAATCCTCAACTCTCCCATTAATGTTTCCTTTAAATATGTAGGTCTTAGTAAATGGTAACTATATCCACAGCAGCAATTACGTTGAATTCTTGTGACTTAAGGAAGTTGCCATCACTAATTCCCAGAAATAACTATTACTTTGAGAAGTAAATACACTTTTTTTAAAGGTAAATGTGATTTGGTGTTAGCCATCTTTAAGCTGGGCGTGGTGGTACACGCCTTTAATCCCAACACTTGAGGCAGAGGCAGGTGGATCTCTGAGTTCAGAGCCAGCCTGGTCTACAGAGTGAGTTCCGGGCCAGCTGGGGTTACAGGGAGACCCTGTCTCTGAAAAAATAAAAAGGTATAGGTGATAAAGCTGAAAAACTCAATAACAAAATTGAAGAGTTGTAGAGCAACTTAAAAGTCAATTTGTAGCCGGGTGTCGTGGCATGCACCTTTAATCCCAGCACTCGGAAGGCAGAGGTAGGTGGATCTCTGTGAGTTCAAGGCCAGCCTGGTCTACAGAGCAGGCTCCAGGACAGCTGGTACTAAAAGGGAGACCCTATCTCAAAAATAACAAAAAAAGAAAAAAAAAGAAAAAAGAAAAAGAAAAAGTCAATTTGTGTCAATAAACTGACTTAGGAGTAGTGATTATTGTTTCATATTTCAAAAGTACTGTGTTTAGGGCTGGAGAGATGGCTCAGCAGTTAAGAACACTGACTGCTCTTGCAGAGGACCTGAGTTCGATTCCCAGCACCCACATGGTGGCTCAGAACCTTCTTTAGTGTCGGGTGTGGTGGCACACGCCTTTAATTCCAGCACTCAGGAGGCAAAGGCAGGCAGATCTCTCTGAGTTCAAGGCCAGCCTGGTCTACAGAGTGAGCTCCAGGCCAGCTGGGAATAAATGGGACCAAAGGGAGACCCTGTCTCAAAAATACTAAAAAAAAAAAAAAAAAAAAAAAGTGAATCGGAGTTGAGAAGTCAGTTGTATATTCTTTCTGCCTTGCTGTTTTTCTTTTTGTGGTATGTTTAAAAATTTTATACTACGGGGCTTGGAGAGCTGGCTAGCGGTTTTAAGAGCGCTGACTGCTCTTGGCAGAGGACCCCGGGTTCCATACCCAGCACTCACATGCGGTTTGAGCACTGTCTTTGACTCCATTTCCAGGGGCATCCGACACCCTCTTATGCCTCCAGGCATGCCACGACAGGGTGTCCCCAACCTACATGCAGACCAGTACATTCATACACATAAAACAAACAAAAAAAAACCCTGGTTAATCTATATTTTCCTTGGTGTAAAAAAAAAAAAAAAAGAAGTGCACCGTCCAGCTGTGCGAATCATCGGAGGCGGACTGGGAATTAATCACACGTTTAACTTGTTCTTTGTAGTTTCTTTTAATGGTGCCATTCACTTCTTAACTTTTATAATCCTTAATGTTATTAACAATTGCATACAATTACTAATGCTACTAACCACTAATGCTACTAACAACAACAGTTTAGAAACCAAGAATATTTATACCAGTAATGAGCCAATCAGCAGCTTTGCGTCTATAGATACAGTTCCTTATGTAAGAAGTTTTGTGTTCATAGATACAATTTCTTATGTAAGATATTATATTTATGAAGTTGACAAGGTAACATAACATATCATCTTGAAAATTACTGAAGCATGCGCACTGTGTTCTTCAGCCAGTGCCTTCTGGCCAGAGACCAAATGCCATGGCTACAGACCAAGCGCCATTTCTCTTCAGCCTGTCACTTCAGGTACTCTTTGTCTCCCACAAGAAGCAAAATGTGCCAGGTGTGGTGGCTCATGCCTTTAATCCCAGCACTCAGGAGGCAGAGGCAGGTGTATCTCTATGAGTTCAAGTCCAGCCTGGTCTACGTAGTGAGTTCCAGGCTAGCTGGGACTATGGGACTAAAGGGAAACCCTGTCTCAAAAAGACAGAAAAAAAAGCAAAATATGTATCTAGTCAAGTGTTCAGTTTTGCCCAAGCTTTATATACGCATCATATGGCATTTCAAGGTTTAGAAAAAGGGTAAGATACCCATACTAAATTAAATTGGCTAAATGTTTCCAGGATTAAATTGGTATAAACACTTAAGCTAGTTTACTAATGGCCTAAATAGGATTGTAAATATACAGACTTATTTTCAGTCCACTCCTGGCTTGCACTGGACTCCCTGATACAGATTTGAATTAAATGGACACAAATAGTGGGTAACCTCTGACTACTGAAAGATATACTTTATGTTTCTCACAAATGTTATTTTTGGTATTTTCTTTGACCTAACAAGATAATTTGGTTCAAAAAGCTAGGTTCTACCTTCCTGAGCCAGCTGCATGCAGTCCAGAAGGAGATAGTTTGGATGGGTTTGGTAATCCTTATCAGCTTATCTCCTGTCTTCTGGTATGTGATACAACTACCTTTCTGGGAGAACTATAAATCAGGATTGGGGGAGTCTGAGGAAAAAGAGATTCTTATTGTTTGTAGTAAATTGTAGTAAACAGTTTACATTTAAGATAGGCCTGAAACTGTTTATTTCTCTCTTGTGGGCTATGCCTGCTTAACCTATGGTGTTAAATCTCTCTTCCAGTCAGTATTATATAAGGATGCTTGGGTTTTTGTCCAAGCCTTATCTAAAATATTATACAGTAACTAACTGGTGTAACTTAGCCCTTCTGGATGGTTAACAACCATACTTAATGCCCATACCAATTTGGCCAAGGGACTTAAAACAACTTTGTTCCTTGCCCTCTGAAGTCAACTGAGTCCCAGGGGACTATGTATGGGGGCATCTCTTGAAATGTCCTGCAATTGTGAGTCACCAGTCCTCCTGTGCAGGAAGGTCTTGGAGATCCATTAACAGGACTCCAGCCAGTGTCCAGTCTATAAAGAGGAAAATCTCTCCATGCTTCAAAAAGGGAAGCCTGGGCTGGAGAGATGGCCTAGTGGTTAAGCGTGCCGACTGCTCTTGCAGAGGACCTGGGTTCGATCCCCAGCACCCACATGGTGGCTGAGAACCGTCTTTAAATCCAGTTCCAGGGGACTCCGACACCCTCTTCTGACCTCCGAGGCATTGCACGACACGGGTGCGCCAACCTACATGCAGACAGTACATTCATACACATAAAAATAAATAAATAAAAAAAGATTTAAAAAAATATTCTAAGAAAAAAAAAAAAAAAAAGGGAAGCCTGGTCCTGCAAGATCTGACTTTGTCCTCCCATGGATGGAACTGGTAAATGAAAAGCCAAAAGGAAGAAGAGGCTCCCCCACAAAGACCCAAGTGACCCCTAGGAACCAGATCTTCAACTGACCTTGAGAAAACAAAGTTTGGTTTATCTGGGCTAACTGTATGGACTTAAACAACCAAAAAGGAAAATATAACCAAAAGATAAGTAGTCATTATATTTCCTTTTTAGACTTAAAGTCATATAAGATCTATTGTCAAATAATAAAATTTCCTTTTTCTATTTAGCAACTGCCTAAGAGGAAACTCACACTGTGACTATCAAAATCCCTGGAAAGCAAATCCTGAGTCCAGACACCATGGCCAAATGAATAAAAGGAGAAACCCAATAAATTGATGTTTTGGAACCCCTCATTGAGAAATTCTAATGGACTTTATTTTTTAATATTTATTTTTTTATGTGTATGAATGTACTGTCTGCACGTAGGTTGGTGCACCCAAGTCATGCAATGCCGCAGAGGTCAGAAGAGGGTGTCAGATTCCCCTGGAACTGGAGTTAAAGATGGTTCTCAGCCGCCATGCAGGTGCTGGGGATCGAACCTGGGTCCTCTGCAAGAGCAGTCAGCGCTCTTAACCACTAGGCCATCTCTCCAGCCCTCTAATGGACTTTTAAGTTGGACATTTAAGTCACCGTGTTCTTACTTCTGGTTCCCTGCTTAGAAAATGTACCTAACTACTCTTGCCTTCACTTCTTCACAGGCACCAGTCAAGAACTTTGTTCTCTCTACAGTTATACTTTTGGGGGTCTTTTAGATAGACCCACTGAGCAGGGGGTACTCCAGTTGCCACATCCTACACCCATTTTCAGCATGGAAGAAGTCAAAGCTGTGGGTGCCCTGATTCCCACTTGGCAATTGGGGTGACCTCCTCAAAGGGTATTGTGATTAAAATAGGAGCTTAAAATTGGGTAGGCAGTTTAGGGTCAAGACCTCCAAAGAGCCAGTTTCTTTCTCAGCTGAGAGCTGAAGACTTCGTGGATCTGCCAGTAAACTTATCCTTCTGGTTGCTCTGACTTGTGGCCCATGCATCCTTAACTCACTTGTCAGATTTATTAACTATTGGGTAAATTCTATCAAACTCATGGTGCTAAGGACCCAATACACCACCTCCCTAGCAGAGATCATTTCACTTCAGAAACACCTACTGAGGTCAGCTCTTATGAACTTCTTTCAAGGGATGAAATAATGGATAAAAACTCAGGGATAGTGCTCGCAGGTGCCATTAAGTTCCATTTTCCCTGAGTCATTCTAGGAATGATTTCTTGCTTGCTTCATGTGCTTCCCTTTGATTGGTAACTTTAATGTCATGTTAAACTCTGATTGGCTGTTGTACTTATAAAAGGCTGCATAACCTGCTCCTTGTGGCCTCATTCCTCCCAAGTTGAGTGTCAGCCCAGCATCATAATTAAATTAAACCCTCCTTTAAAACTGAAAAAAAGGGGCTGGAGAGATGGCCTAGTGGTTAAGAACACTGACTGCTCTTGCAGAGGACCCGGGTTCAATCCCCAGCACCCACATGGCGGCTGAGAACCGTCTTTAACTCCAGTTCCAGGGGAATCTGACACCCTCTTCTGACCTCCGAGGCAATGCACGACATGAGTGCACAGACCTATATGCAGACAGTACATTTATACACATAAAAAAATAAAATTAAAAAAAAAAAATCACAGGAAAACTGTGAGAATTAAGATAATGTTATATGAAATGACCTGACACTGTCTGGTATACAGTAAATGTTAAATATTATCTTCTGCTTAGTGCAAGGCTTAATGACCAGGCTAAATGGAACAGAGATTCATTCTTTAACAAAAAGACTTTTTTTTTTTTTTTGGCTTTTTGAGGCAGTGTCTCCCTTTAGCCCCAGCTGGCCTGGAACTCACTATGTAGACCAGGCTGACCTTGAATTCACAGAGATCTGCCTGCCTCTGCCTCTCAAGTGCTGGATTAAATAAAAATATTTTCTAAAGACATAAACTCTAAACTCTACTATTGTGTTTTTTTGTTCTTGTTTTTGGTCTTTTTGAGACAGGGTCTCCCTGTAGCTCCAGCTGGCCTGGAACTCGTTCTGTAGACCAGGCTGGCCTTGAACTCACAGAGATCCACCTGCCTCTGCCTCCTGAGTGCTAGCACCATGCCCAGCTTCTACTATTGTTTTAAGACATCTCAGGATTGAACACTTGTCTCTAGAGACTGCCTTCTTAATTTTTTTTAAATTTTATTTATTTCTGTATGTGTATGAATGTACTGTCTGCATGCAAGTCTGTGCACCTGTGTCGTGCAACGCCGCGGAGTTCAGAAGAGGGTCTCGGATTCCCCTGGAACTGGAGTTCTCCTGGAATTGGAGCTTCAGACGGTTCTCAGCCGCCATGTGGGTGCTGGGGATCAAACCCGGGTCCTCTGCAAGAGCAGTCGGCACTCTTAACCGCTAGGCCATCTCTCCAGCCCGCCTTCTTAATTTTTGTGTGTGAGTATACATGTATGTAAGTACACCCATGTCATGCAATGCTTGCAGAGGCCAGAAGAGGCCATCACTTTCCCCTGGAACTAGAGTGGTGGATCCTTGTTTGCTTCCATTGTGAGTGATGGGAATTGAATCCTGGTCACCTGCAAGAGCAGCCAGTGATTAACTGCTGAGCCGTCTCCTATGGCTGCCTTCTTAATGAAGTTAAACCCAGATTTGAAGTCAGGGTCCCGGATGCATCATTTAAACCTACCAACAAACTTAACATTCAAACATATCCATTCCAGTGAAAGGAACAGCTTCAATTATAATAAAACATTCAAACATCAACAGTAGGCTAATTGTTCAGAATGGAGAATGGGGATTTTTTTTTTTTTAAGTTTTTATTTTATTTCATTTTTTTGGTCTTTTCGAGACAGGGTCTCCCTGTAGCCCCAGCTGTCCTGGAACTCACTCTGTAGACCAGGCTGGCCTTGAACTCACATCCCCCTGCCTCTGCCTCCCAAGTGCTAGGACACCCAGCTGGGAATTTTTGTTTGTTCTTTTTGAGACAGGGTCTCCCTTTAGTCCCAGCTGGCCTGGAACTTGCTATGTAGACCATGCTGGTCCTGAACTCATAGGGCTCTACCTGCCTCTGTCTCTGGAGTACTGGGATTAAAGGTGTCCACCACTATGCCTGGCTCAGAATGGGATTTTTACCCCACAAAATAATCAGAGCCAATATTCTGCTTTCTGTTTTGTTCTAAAAAACAATTAACTGGCTGGGTCTGGTGACACACACCAGCACTCAGGAGGCAGAGGCAATCAGATCTCTTAAGAGTTTAAGGCCAGCCTTGTCTACATAGAGTTCCAGGCCAGCCACAGCTACACAGTAAGACCCTGTTTGAAAACCAAACCAAACCAAACTAAACCAAACCAAACCAAGACTACTACACACCTATTAAAATGGCTAAAATACAGAATGATGAAACCACCAAATACTGATAAAGGTATGGAGCAACAGGAACTCATTGCTGGTGGGAATGTAAAATGATACAGCCACTTAGGAAGACTGGTTGTTACAAAATTCTAACACCTATAATACTGCATAATCTGGGAATTGTACCCCCTGGCTTTTACCTAAAGAATTGAAAATTTATGTGCACACAAAAGCCTGTGGAAATTTATGGAGTTTCAGTGTGTTTTACTTTTTAAAATTTTATTTATATTTTATGTGTGTAAGTGCACCTCATGATATGGAGGCCAGAAGAGGGTGTTGGATCCTCTGGAACTGGAGTTACAGACAGTTGTTAGCCACCATGTGGGTGCTGGGAACCAAACCTGGGTCCTCTGCCTGTAGCCATTGTTCTTAACCACTGTGCCATCTTTCCACCTCCTGGTGTGTTTATTTTTGAGACAGATTCTCATGTAGCCTGGAATGGCCTTGATTGGAAAGGTCATAGATCCTTGAGAAAAACCCACATCTGGGGCTGGAGAGACGGCCTAGTGGTTAAGAACACCAACTGCTCTTGCAGAGGACCCGGGTTCGATCCCCAGCACCCACACGGCGGCTGAGAACTGTCTCAAGCTCCGATTCCAGGAGAACTCCAGTTCCAGGGGAATCCGACACCCTCTTCTGACCTCCACAGCATTGCACGACACAGCACACGGGTGCACAGACCTGCATGCAGACAGTACATTTCATACACAAAGAGAAAAATAAATAATTAAAAAAAATTAAAATCAACCCCACATCTATCACATCTCTAGACAGACATCATTTCTTACTGTATGCTGAGTATACCCTTATATTTACAGAGAATTATACCTCATACCATTCATCAAAAAAGCTTTTTTTTTTTTTTTAACAAATGGAGACTGTTACAGAGTTCTACAACTGATCAAATACTTGTTTGTGTCTGTGAGATGCCCAGCCCTAAGTGACACATCTACAATGGAACCTCTCCACTTAAGGGTCGTGGAACATAGCAAAACCAGGGGTAGAGAGATTATTAATGCATCTCTCAACTTTCATCTGTTGCATGGAGAAGTGAAGCTTCTCCATGCAACAGATGCTGATTCATACAGAAAGCCACAACTGACCAAAATGTAGAGAATAAGAGACTGCAGAGCTCCAGAATAGGACACCTGTCATCCAGGAGTCAGGGACCACTGCAGAAGAAGGGGTGAAAGTCTGTAAGAGCCAGAGGTAGTGGATGACCACAAGGAAACAAAGTTTTCTAAACAGCCTGGAACTCGCTCATATGAACTTACAGCAACAGTAACAACATACAGAAGACCCATGCCGGGCTGGGCGTGGTGGCACGCCTTTAATCCTAGCACTCGGGAGGCAGAGGCAGGCGGATCTTTGTGAGTTCAAGGCCAGCCTGGTCTACAGAGTGAGTTCCAGGACAGCTGGGGCTACAGGGAGACCCTGTTTCAAAAAGACAAAAAAAAAAGAAAAAAGAAGACCCATGCCAACTCAACAGACATAAACCCAGCAGAAAACTGTGGAAATGAGTAAGCAATCGCAACCTGTGTGTGTGTGTGTGTGTGTGTGTGTGTGTGTGTGTGTGTAAGTCCTTGAATTAAGCTGGATCATGAAATACACTGTTACCTTAAATAAATCCTTGAAGAAATGCCTTAAGCTCCAAGTATAGTTGTTCTCTACTTTCACAGAAGAAAACTCTGCCATGCTACTCTTTACTAACTTCCTGTAGGACACTGTTCATATAACCTGGTGCTACCTATATGAACTATAGGTACATTTCTCTTACAAATTAAAATCTTGTGACAAAATTGGATAACTGCTTCCCTTCATTTGACTGTCAAGTCACTTACAAAGCCAAGATCAAGTGTGTCAGCCCTAAAACTCTGAACATTTGTGTATTTCCCCATCCCCAACCAAACCAGTGTTAACCGGTATTTTCCTTTTCCCATTTCTGGATAGATTGGGTTTATCATTTTGATGTATCCCTATTATCAGTGGTAACATTGTATCAAATATGGTTAAAGGGCTACACCTGCTGCTTTTACAAGTAGAGGAATACCGGTTTTCAATTCCCACCAGAAGCCACATAGTGGCTAACAATCAGCCATAACTACTCATTTCCCAAGTGAATTCCAAAAGCCGTTCTTTCTGGCCCCACAGGCATTGCCTTTTTTGGGTGGTGTGGGTGGGGGGGGTGGTTTTGGGTTTTAGTGGTGTGGATGGTGGTGATGACCCAAACCACCCAAACACCCACCGACCCACAACCACCAACCAACCCAACACCCCAACAAACCAAACCAACCAAACACCCTACAAAAATGAAATAAAGTAGGAAATAAAAAAATAAAAAAAAACCCCAACAAAAAAACCCCCCACCCCCCAAAACCAACAACACCCCACCCCACCCCCAACCCACAACACCACACAACCAACCACCCCCCCCACCACCCCCCCCCCAACCCACCCCCCACCCCACACCCACCAAACCCACCAACAACCACCCCCAACCAAACACCAGAACCAAAAAAACCACACAAAAAAAAACACCCCACAACAAACACAACCCACAAACCAACCCCCCACCCCCACCAAAAAAAAAAAAAAAAAAAAAAAAAAAAAAAAAAAAAAAAAAAAAAAAAAAAAAAAAAAAAAAAAAAAAAAAAAAAAAAAAAAAAAAAAAAAAAAAAAAAAAAAAAAAACAAACAAAAAACCCACACAAAACCACAAAAACACGCCACACCACCCCACCCACCCCAAAAAACCCATTGCCATCCTAAAAACAACAAAAACATCACAACAAAACAAAAAACAAAAAAAAAAAAAAAAAAAAAAAAAAAAAAAAAAACCAAACCAAATCAAACCACCCAACACCAACACCCCCCCAACCCCACAAGCAAAAAACAAACCCCCCCACACACACCCACACAGCCACACACACCACCACAACACCAACACCACCCCACACCCCCAAACAACAACCCCCACCCACCACCAACCAAACCCAAACCCGACAAAACCCCAACACCCAAACAAAACCACAACACCCAAAACCCACCCAAACCAAACAACAACCCACCCCCACCCCCACCAAAACAACCCCAACCCAACACCCACCACCACACAACCACCCACCCAAACCACCAACCCACCCCCCCAAAACCAAACACACACACCCACCCACAACCAACCCCCAACCACAAACACCCACCAACACACACACACCCCCCAAACCCCACACCAAACAAAAACACCCCAACCCAAAACCCACCCAAACAAACAACAAACCAACCAACCCCCCCCCCCCAAACCCCAAAAAACACCCCCCCACCAAACCCACCCCCAACCACGCACCCCAAACCCCCACACCCACACCCCAACCACCCCCAAACCCCACCCCAACCCACACACCCCCCAAACACACCACCAACCCACACCACAAAAAACAATATTCACCCCCCACCACACACAAAAAAATAAAAAAAAAAAAAAAAAAAAAAAAAAAAAAAAAAAAAAAAAACCCAACTAACCAACCAACCACCCAACCCCCCCAAACCGACCAACACCCCACACCCAACCAAACCCCCCCCCCCACCAACCCAAACCAACCCCCCCCAACAACAACCCCCACACCGCCAACCCCCACAAAAAGCCAACACCCAACCCAAAAAACAACCCTAACCATAACACCAACCCCAACCCCACCCCCCCCAACAAACCCCCCAACCAACACAACAACCCAACACAAACCCACACACCCCCCCACCACCAACAACCACCCCCCACACACCCCAACACCCAAACCACCCAACACGAAACCCCAAAACAAAACCCCAACGCAACACAACCCACAACCAACACCCCACCAACACAAAACCAACCCACCAACCCCCCCAACCACCACGAAAACAGAAACCACACAAACACCAGCCAACAACCCCACCACCCACCCCAGACACCCACCCCACCGTTACAGTTACAAACATGTAGGTAATACACTCATATACAGAAAATAATTTGTAAAAATATTTTTATTTTATTTTATTTATGTACTTTATTTATTTAGTTATTTATTTATTTATATGAATGTATTGTCTGCATGGAGGTTTGTGCACCCGTTGTCCGTGCCAATGCCGCGGAGGTCCAAAGAGGGTGGCGGGATTCACCTTGAACTGGAGTTCTTCCGAGAATTGGAGTACAGACGGTTCTCTCGGCCACCATGGTGGTGCTGGGGATTGAACCCCGGGTCTCTGTAAGAGCAGTCCATGCTCTTAAACCGCTAGGCCATCTCTCGCACCCCAATTATATTTTTTGTATGTGTATGAAGTACTATCTGCATGCAGGTCTTGGTGCAACCATGTCATGCAATGCCACGGAGGTCAAAACAGAGGCATTGGATCCCCTGGGAACTGGCGTTAAAGACGGTTTCTCAGCAGCCGCCAGGTGCTGGGGATCCGAACCCTGGGACCTCCTGCAAGAGCAGTCGGCATTTACTGAACTGCTATGGCCATCTCTCCCTTTTCTCAGCCCCCTCCCCCTAAATAATTTTTTTTCACAACAATGGTCTTAAGCCATAATACTGAGAACAAGTGATAAAACAATGAATGGTCCTGCTGATGTAAGCATGGCAACTTGAAAAGTATTTTACATGTATTATTTCTTTGGAGGGAAAGGGTGTCCCATGTGTGTTATGGGAGCATGAGTGGAGGTCAGAGGACTTCTTTTTTTTTGTTTTTTTTTTTTTTAATTTTCTTTTCTGTATGTGTATGAATGTCTACCTGCATGCAAGTTTGTGCACCCGTGTCTGCAAAGCCGCGAGGTCAGAAGGGTTTCGGATTCCCTGGAACTGGAGTTCTCCTGGAATTGGGTTCAGCACGTTTTTCGCCGCCATGTGGGTGCGGGGATCGAACCGGGTCCTTAGAGCGTCGGACGCTTAACCGATGGGCATCTCTCCAGTCCAGGACAATTCGGTCTTCTCGACTTTAGAGCAACTCAGCTCGGATGGCACACCTTCATCCCACTATCACCACAAGCCATCTTGGGCATACACTTATTTTGTTAATTTAGTGTTTGTGCACGCCATGTGCCAGGGTGCACATTATAGAAGTCAAAAGACAATTTGTAAGTTGGTTCTCTCCTCCAACCACGTGGTCCTAGTATCCCGGTTCAGGTTGCAAGCTGGCGATAACACTTTGACCTGCTGAGCCATCTCACCATCCCCCCCCCTCCGTGCCTCCTTTTCTTCCCCCTTTTCTTTTGAGACAGCCTCTCATATATCCCAGACACAGCTAAAAACTCCCTTTGTAGCCAAGGCTGACCTGCAACTTCTTTTTTTTTTTTTTTTTTTTTTTTTTTTTTTTTTTTGTCTTATCGAGACCAGAGTCGCCCTTGTAGCCCACCTGTCTGGGGTTGAACTCACAAAGATCTGCCCTGCCTCTCCTCTCACTGAGTGCTGGGTAAAGGTGTGCACCACCATGCCCAGCTTGACTCAACTTCTTTTTTTTTTTTTTTTTTTAAAACTATTTTTTAATTTTGTGTTTGGTTATCTTTTTTTTATAAACATCTTTTTTTTTTTTTTGTTTAAGGGATTTTCTACAATATAATGACACAGTTGTTGTGCAGATAACTTGATGTTACTCAGAATGTAATACAATTAGGTAATGGTACATTGTTGCAGGTATGCTATGTCCAAATTTTGAACAACCCAGGTTCCCATAGACCCGTTGGAGAAGCTTGTATCACACATGTGTTATCAATCAGGAGCATCCAGACTATATTCCTTTAGTCTCATTATTTCACCCCTATCTCTCTCACCAGACCCTTAACAATCACCACGCCTCCTCTCTCCCGCAGTTTGTTCCCTAGGGCTTTGGGAAACGGGGCCCACAATGTGGTGAGAAGAAACACAGTCTAATTTCGTTCGTTTGGAGTTGTCATTTTGGACTCCAGTCTGTTCAGGTTGTTTTCCTCTTCTGGATTGACAGCTTTCCCAGTTGATACCCTTTTAGTCATACACAACACAAGATCATTGGATTACAGGCATTTAACAGTACCACTTATTAGTCAAGCTAAGCTGGAGCATAGACACGATGCGTGGATTGACCTGCAACTTTAATCTGGCTCTTTTTTTAGCCCTCCGAGTGCTGGAATGTAGGACTGTACC
This sequence comes from Rhizomys pruinosus, assembly GCA_009823505.1. Lineage (NCBI taxonomy): Eukaryota > Metazoa > Chordata > Mammalia > Rodentia > Spalacidae > Rhizomys > Rhizomys pruinosus. The sequence continues at coordinate 1,510,602 of VZQC01003433.1, read as the reverse complement.
ACTATAATCCAGGTTTAGGTTCTGTGAACTGACCCTGGGTCGTGCTAGAAACAAAGTCAAACCAACTGAGCTACATCTTCAGCTACTGCACGGAAGCTCTGACAGCTTGAATAAACATCGTCTTTGAAGGTAGGATCACAAAAAAACAGAACTCATGACTAACAAAGCCAGGTGTGGTGGTAGTGCAACGCCTTTTAATCTCGAGCACTCGAGGAAGTCAGAGGCAGGGGATTCGTTGGGAGTTTCAAGGCCAGCTGGTCTACAGAGTGAGTTCCATTCGGGACAGCGGGGGCTACAGGGGACCTTGTCTCGAAAACGACAAAAAAAAAAAAAAAAGATACACTAAGTAACATTAAAACATGAGGTTGAGGAATTGTTCTAGGCAAGAAATAGAGGTGAAGGCACAGAAATGATTAACATTCAAGAAAATGCAAAGTAACTGGATTTCTTTTCTTTTTTGTCTGTTTGAATATAGGGTCTCCCTATAGCCCCAGCTGGCCTGGAACTCACTCTGCTAGACCAGGTTTGGCTTTGATACTACAAGAATCCAACTTGCCTCTGCCCCTCCTGATGCTAGTGGCTAAAGGCGAGCACTACCACACCCAGACTTAAAGATGGTTCTTAGCTAAATGTGGTGCTGGATAATTAACCCGGTCCTCTGCAAGAGCAGTCGGTGTTTCTTAACTGACTGCAGCCATCTCTTACCCCCCCCCCTTTTTTTAATTAAACCACTTTTGTCAGAATAGAGGGTGCTTTGGGAATGGTGAGACATGACACTGAAGAGGTACTTTAGATGCCACACTAGGATTTGGACCCTGACCTAAAAAAGTATGGCTGGAAAAACTCAGAAAAGGTTAACGAAGAAACAAAAAATGACTCCTCAAAAATGATGACACCTATGAGTTTCTGTAGATGTCAAGCATCTTTAAAAAGTAACATAAGCCATGGGGCTGGAGAGATGGCCTAGCGGTTAAGAGCGCCGACTGCTCTTGCAGAGGACCTGGGTTCTATCCCCAGCACCCACATGGCGGCTGAGAACCGTCTGAAACTCCAATTCCAGGAGAACTCCAGCTCCAGGGGAATCCGACACCCTCTTCTGACCTCCGCAGCATTGCATGGCACGGGTGCGCAGACTTGCATGCAGACAGTACATTCGTACACATACAGAAATAAATAAAAATAAAAAAAAATTTAAAAAAAAAGTAACATAAGCCCTAAAATGATTAGAAAATATCCCAAATCTTGTACTCACTCTATCCCCACCCCCTCACCAACATCACTGTATATATAACATTACCCTTTAAAAAATGGGGTCAATCACCAATAGGCCAGAAGGGAATAAGGTAGTGGTCTATTTGGGGCAAAAATATACACAGGATTCCCAAGGTTCCCCTTCTCCTTTGTGTTGGATATGACATGGCCTTACAAGTAGCCCTAGTAAGAAACATGAGAAACTCTGACAGTTGAGCACCTCATTCCAGGGCAAACAGCAAAAATCTGTTAGGATTTTATGTTTCCAACTGTTCCAATGACAGTTTCTAATACGGAAATAAAACTATGCAGTGTTTCAGTCCTTGCCTCGCTTTGTTTCACAGATATCTGCATTTCTGAGTTCTCAGGCTCCAAGAACAATTCAGTTAAGAACTGACAACCAGTGTCATCCTGAGCACCAAGGTAGGCTTTCCAGGGCTGAGCCCCAGTTCTGCTCACTGCGATAGTCTGAATGTTCACTACTTTTAGAGCCATCTGGAGGGTGTCAGGCTGCACTTCTCCCTGCCAAGGAAACACCTGCTGATGAGCAACTTTGAGGCTAAGCCAAGTTTTCTCAAAATACTCAGCAGAAAGCTGGAGATTGGGGACCAGCACGAGAGGTTCAGAATCAGGTTCTTGTACTTCTTTGTTCTCCTCTGGAAGTAGGTGTCCTAAAATTAGAGTCAGAAAGCTTTTGTAAGAGAGCTCTCAATCCTATTTTTACTTTACATTCCAGAAGTAAACACTGTGTTGCTAAACATGGAGGTGAATACTTCTAACCCTAGCCTTTGGGAGGGACAGGCAAGAGGACCAAAGGTCCAAGGCAGGCCTTGGGACACAGTAAATTAAGAGCCACATTGGCTGCCTAAAAAGACACCCAAAGCAAAACAAAATGCACTTATATTGTGACTTCTATCTTTGGAAAAATGGGTTAAATAACCAAGGATGAACTACTCCCTCACAGTCACAAAGGCTTCAAATTCAGGCAACAGTTTGAGATTTAACTATGATTCACCAGTCACCACCACCACCACAAAAGACAAAGGGTTTTTTTTTTCTGGTCTTTTTGAGACAGGGTCTCCCTGTAGCAAGCTGGCCTTGAACTCACAAAGATCTGCCTGCCTCTGCCTCCCAAGTGCTTGGATTAAAGGCATGCGCCACCACGCCTGGCTTAAAAGACAAAAGTTTTAAGATGACAAGATATAAGGGAAAGACTATTTTTACCTGATATGGCAAAAGATGTATTGGTAGGAAGCTCTGGATCATGGCGTTCTGCCTTCTGGCATTTCGAGATAGCTGCCCAGTGGGCTTTGCCATACATTGGTGCCAGTGTGTTGAAGTCTAAAGCCCAGCTATTCACAGGTCGTTCTGCCTGATCCTCCAAAAGTCCAAGAGAAGGGTCAGATTTAGGACTACACAGGATCTGTTTAACTTCATCAATGCCGACTAACAGGAGGCGATAATAGAAGAGACCTCGGTCCCGAACAGCCATATCTTTTTCTTCCTCTGAGATAAAACAATGGACTGAGTTAGGAAAATAAACATTCTACACTCCTCCTAACCTTTTACTAACCAGGTAAGAGGAGGGAAAAATGAAGGAGGCAGGATACTTCAGAAAGCACTGGTTTTTTCTTCTGAGGTCCCAGACATGATTTACCAAACAATGAAGCTGTAAGAACTTTTACCATGTGTCACGGCAAGTAGTACCCCCTGAAAAACGTACCTATGCAATAATATAATAGACGTCCCAGCATGTCCTGGCACTCAGCAGGGCGTGAGAGGAAAAGGCGCATCAGTGCAGTCAGTAGCTCCATCTTAACAGCAGGAAATGTCTCTGATTTCACATTTTCTACAAAGTCCTCCAACACATAAGGAGCATTGGGAATTTTTTCCCCATGGACTCCAAGTAACCAAATAAGTGCCTGCTTTCCCTGGGAATGAGAGAACAAGTGCTTACCATCTGGCTACCTCAAGAAAATGGTAATCACGGGGGCTGGAGAGGTGGCCTAGCGGTTGGGAGCGCCGACCGCTTTTGCAGAGGACCTGGGTTCGATCCCCAGCACCCACATGGTGGCCAAGAACCGTCTGAAACTCCAATTCCAGGAGAACTCCAGTTCCAGGGGAATCTGAGACCCTCTTCTGACCTCCGCGGCGTTGCATGACACAGGTGCACGGACCTGCATGCAGACAGTACATTGATAATACACATACAGAAATAAATAAAATTTAAAAAAAAATTAAAAAAAAAAAAAGAAAATGGTAATCACTGACTCTGAGTTCCGCTAGTGCAGCAGACAAGCCATACTCTTTATATCAATTTGTACTGCACGCCTCTATCCTACTACTTCTCTGTAATTAATAAGAATGTAATTCTAATGCATATGAGAATGGGGTTTGCAGTTGGTAGAATGCTGGCCTACCGAGCACAAGGTTTGTGTTGACGCCCATAAAAACCAACAAACAAGAAGCCAGGTTTGTCGGTGGTGGCAAGCCTTTAATCCGCACTCACGGAGGACTAGTAGGGCAGGTGGATCTGGGAGTCAAGGCCAGCCTAGTCTACATAGTGAGTTCCCCGGACAGCTGGGGCTACAGGGGAGCCCTGTCTCAAAAACACCAAAAGAAAAAAAAAAAAAAAAAAGGTGGCTCATGCCTATAATCTCACTCACTCAGCGCGACAGCAGGAGGATCCGGAGTTCAAGGTCATCCTCAGTTACACAGTGAATTTGAGGACAGCCTGGGATACATGAGACTGTCTCAAAAACGGGTTGCAGGGATTAAAAAGAAAAAGGCTATATTGCATAAAAGGAAACCCAAAACTTTTGTTAAGTGTATGCTGACTAAGCAATAAATAAGGCTTTCTCAAAACTTTGGGGCCATTTGCCCAGTTTGAGGTTTAATGTTTCAATGGAAACTACTCAAAGGATTTCTTATTTTTTTTTTTTTTATGAAAGTGGTTATTAACTTAAGAGCACACACCAGAGTTGAGCCTGGTACATGCCTTTAATCCCAGAACTCAGAAGGCAGAGGCAGGTGGATCTCTCTGAGTTCAAGGACAGTTTCTAGACCAGCTGGGGCTACAGGGAGACCGTATCTCAAAAAGACCAAAACCAAAACAAAACACACAAAAAAACTGCCATCTGTAAAGCTTCTTACAAGCTTATCTGTATAGGTCTACTACTCCTGGATATTTAATTCAGCAGACTTTGGGTCTAGACCAAATTCCTACAAAACTCCACAAATAATTCTTAGACTCATAATTAAAAGGAAAAACATGGTATTAGAGAGACTCAATACAAAACCATATAAAAAGTATTGTTTTATAATTTATGTATATTTTTTTTTTATGTGTATGGTTAGTGTCTGCATGTAGGTTTGTTACCCTTGTGCTGCAATGCCATGGAGGTCAGAAGAGGGTCGGATCCCCTGGAACTGGAGTTCTCCTAGAATTGGAGTTACGGACGGTTCTCAGCCGCCTGTGTTGTGCTGAGGATTGGACCGGGTCCTCTGCAAGAGATCGTGCCTTAATCCATTAGGCCACTCTCCAGCCCTAATGTATGTACTTCTTTCTAAGATAACTGGGAGAAAAATCTAAACATAGTTTCTATATGATACCACTTTTTGTTTCTACTAAAGTTTGAGGTGGTTGGTCAGTAGAAAGAAAGAAAAAAAAAAAAAGTTCCATTACAAGGTAGAGAATATCTCAGTGGCAGAGTAGTATTTACCTAGCATGGAGTTTTGATCCTCAGAACCACAAACAAAAACAAACCCATTCTCCTAGCACTTGGGAGGCAAGGAAAGGCGGATCTTTGTGAGTTCAAGGCCAGCTGTCTACAGAGTGAGTTTCCAGGACAGTGGGCTACAGGGAGCCCCTATCGAAAACAAAGACCAAAAAAAAAAACAATAAAACAAAAAAAAACCACACAACAAATTCAATCCAGAAGGCAGGTCCTAAGCATCCTTCTGTGGCTAGAAATAAAGAATTGCATTCTACCTCACTGTCTTGAATGTTCTCCTCACAGCCGGGCAGGGCCTGACACACAGCTTCAGTACACTGAGGACACAACCAAACCAGGTCTCGGAAAGTCTGTACCACCACTGTAAGAGAGCCCAGGATACGAGAGCACAAGATTAGGGCCTCCATGCAGAAAAGAATAAAACAGGTTTGAGGGATCATTTATTTTTTAATTTTTAAAATTTATTTATTTATTTTTATGTGTATGAATGTCCTGTCTCCATGTAGGTTTGTGCACCCGTGTCGTGCAATGCCGCGGAGGTCAGAAGAGGGTGTCGGATTCCCCTGGAGCTGGAGTTCTCCTGGAATTGGAGTTTCAGACGGTTTTCAGCCGCCATGTGGGTGCTGGGGATCGAACCCGGGTCCTCTGCAAGAGCAGTTGGTGCTCTTAACCACTAGGCTATCTCTCCAGCCCTGAGAGGTTATTTATTAACTGAGTAATGGGCAATACTTTCTTGTATGAATGTTACTCATATGAGACTGACATGAAGATAAATGAACTAATATATGAAAAAGTACTTTGTAAAATACTAATGCTGAAGGCAAATGTGAGGCAGTACTGCTACTGAACAACACAGAAAACAGTACACTGACTGGTGGTGCAAGCAACGTTCCCAAGGCATAAAATTTAAGATGTACAGGACTGGCACTCATATATATGCCTGAGAGTGAATGTCCTCTTAATTTTACACTCTAGGATCCTTACTTGCCTCACCCTATGCCCAGCTTTGGAAACAACTGCATGAAGTACACTTCCAAAAAGCAAAAAGAGGAGTAAAGATAAGTGAGAGCTTCACTATCTATGGTGCAGCCTTGTCAACTCCTAACAGCCAGAAGACACTGCACTGCCACATCTATAAAGCTTATGATTTTCTGACAGCAACAAACATGATGCAAGGAAACATTTAATCTTATATGTTTGAAATTCACTCAACAGAAAATATTTTTTGAACAACTACTTGACAAAAAACAAAACAAACAAACAAAAAAACCTACCTGTGGTGATATGTTCCTGTCGAAGTCCCAGCAACTCTGTTAGAATCTGTACACACTGTTCTGTATAAGTCTTGGCTATGCTACCTAGAGGAAGGAAAGGTAGAGAAAACTGAATTCTAGCATGTCATTCTAAAAACCATTTCCTGTTAGTCAAAGACAGAGAGGAGGTACACATCTATAATCCCACACTTGAGAGGTTGAGGCAGGAAGATCACAAGCTAGAAGCCTGTCTGGACAACAAAGAAAGACTGTTTCAAAAAGAACAACAACAAAAAGAAAAAGATGACTGTGACTGTTAATCTTTAACATCAACCTGACTGCATTTACAATCACCATGGAAACACATCTCTGGGTGTGTTGGTGAGAGTGTGTCCACAAAGGTTTAACTGAAGAGGGAAGATCCATCCTGAATGTGGGATGCCTCATCACATGGGCTGAAGAATCAGCATGAATAAAAAGGAGAAATTCAACTAAGTACCAGGATGAATGTTCTTCACATGAAAATCCAATATGACAAGCTACCTCACGCCATGCCATCCCTGCCATGATGGACCCTTACTCCCTCAAACTATAAGCCAACACAAACTGATCCCTCTTTAGTAGCTTCCTATTATGTATCTTGGTCAAAGATCAAGAAAAGTGACTAATACAATGATCAAAGATAACTTAAGGGGCTGGAGAGATGGCTCAGCAGTTAAGAGCACTGACTGCTCCTGTAAAAGACCTGGATTCAGTTTCCAGCACCCACATGGCAGCTAACAACCATCTGTAACTCCAGTTCCAGAGGATCTGATGCCCTTTTCTGACCTCCATGGGCAATGCCCAACATGACTATACTTTCATACATGCAGGGTATACACTCATACACATCAAAGATTTTTTTTCTGGTCTTTTTGAGACAGAGTCTCCCTTTAATCCCAGCTGGCCTAGAGCTCACAATGTAGACCAGGCTAGACTTGAACTCACAGAGATCCATGTGCCTCTGCCTCCCAAGTGCTGGGATTAAAGGCATGCACCACCAATCCTGGCAATCAAAAATTAAAAAAAAAAATCAGGCCAGGTGTGGCGGTGCACACCTTTAATCCCAGCATTTGGAGGCGGGTGCAGAGGCAGGTGGATCTCTGTGTGTTCAAGGCCAGACCTGTCTACATAGTGAGTTCCATAACAGCTAGGGCTATAGAGAGAGACCCTGTTTCAAAAAGACAAAAAAAAAAAAAAAAGGGAGAGATAGAAATCACTAAAAATCACTACTTACCTCATGAAAAAAGAATCTAAGTTTGGTGCTAGCTTCGGCAGCACATATAGTAAAATTGGAACGATACAGAGAAGAGAAGGATGACACGAAAATTCGTGAAGCGTTCCATA